>PVIH01003703.1:0-45517 GCA_004025045.1 Sigmodon hispidus
GAATTGATGTGGGATTTGAGCTTTAGCAGTGTTTCTTTTACATATGTAGGTGCCCCTACATTAGGGGCATAAATATTTAAGATTGAAATCTCCTCTTGACCAATTTTTCCTGTGATGAATAAGTAGTGACCCTCTTGGTCCCTTTTTATTGCTTTTAGCTTAAAGTCTACTTTGTTAGATATTAGGATTGCAACCCCTGGTTGTTTCTTCGCACCATTTGACTGGAAAATCTTTTCCCAACCCTTTTTTCTAAGCATGTGTCTGTCTTTGCAGTTGAAGTGTGTTTCTTGTAGGCAACAGAAGGATGGCTTCTGTTGTATCCATCTTGTTAGGGTGTGACGTTTTATAGGAGAGTTGAGTCCATTGATATTAAGGGAAATTAGTGAACATTGATTCATATTTCCTGCCATTTTTGGTGATAACTTGTTTGTATTTCCTTTCTCTAGAGTATTCTTCTGTGGACTTATTGATTGTTTGTGATTTCATGAATGTATCTGGGGTCCTTAGGTTGTAGTTTTCCCTCTAATACTCTCTGTAGTGCTAGATTGGTAGATAGATATTCTTTCAGTCTGACTTTGTCCTGAAATACCTTGTTTACTCCATCTATGGTGATTGATAATTTTGCAGGGTATAGTATTCTAGTTTGGCATCCATGCTGTTTAAGCGTCTGTATAACTTCTGAACAAGCCCTTCTAGCTTTCATCATTTCCATTGAATAGTCAGGCATTATTCTGATGGGTCTGCCTTTATATGTGAGTTGGCCCTTTTCTTTTGCAGCTCTTAAAATTTTTTCTTTGTTCTGTATGTTTTGTGTCTTGATTATAATGTGGCACACTGACTTTTTTTTGGGATCATATCTATTTGCTGTTCTGTAAGCTTCTTGTATCTTTATAGGCATTTCCTTCTTCAGGTTAGGAAAAGTTTTCTTCAATGATTTTATTGAAAACATTATCTGTGCCTTTGAGCTGGTATTCTTCTCCTTCTTCTATTCCTATTATTCTCAAATTAGTTCTTTTCATGGTGTCCCATATTTCCTGAACATTTTGAGTTATGGCTTTTTTAGTTTTGCTATTTTCTTTGACTGATATATCTATTTGAGCTACTGAGTCTTCCACTTCAGAGATTCTATCTTCCATCTCTTGAACTCTGTTTGTTATGCTTGTATCTGTAGTTCCAGCTTTTTTCTTCAGGTTTTCTATTTCCATTTTTGCCTCATTTTGCGCCTTTTTTATTGCTTCTATTTCAGCTTTTAGTTCCTGGCATATTTTTTTCATAGATTTGTTCATCTCTTCCAATTTTTTGTTTGTATTTTCTTCTATTTCTTTAAGGCTTTTTTTCATATCTTCCTTGAGAGCTTCGATGATTATCAAAAAGGAATTTTTGGTGTTGCTTCCTTCTGTTTCCTCTTCATTGCTCAATTCAGGTCTTGTATTTGTAAGATTGCCACTCTCTTCTGGAGTTACCATGATGTCCTTTGTAGTATTATGTAATTTTTTGCACTGACGTTTGCCCATGGCTTCAGTGGTTCACGATTAGATGGGTCCTGGTCAATTGTGGCACTCGGGTTTGTGTGCCTCCTGTCACCTTTCTGGTCAGGGTCTGATTCTGTCTTTCAGAGAGCCCAGCAGTTGTTAGTTCGCTCAGTTCGAGGTCGTGGTGGGGAGCTGTGCAAATTCCCTCAGCAGGAGCTGTGGATGTGGTCTGGGGCAGAGTTTACCTGCCCCTGCTCCAGAGTGAGCTGGGATTCTGCAGACAGCACTCGGTCCCGGGAATGGAACCGAAAGCAATGGGAGCTCAACTCTCTTTCCCAGGCTGGGATATAGGCTCTGAGGCCTCTTGTCCCCTCCTCACCTCACCTCTGGATGGGGTCTGAATCTGCCCTTCAGAGACCCCTGCAGTTGTTGGTTTGCACAGTTCGAGGTCGTGGTAAGGAGCCATGCAAATTCCCTCAGCAGGAGCTGTGGATGTGGTCAGGGGAAGCGTTTACCTGCCCCTGCTCCAGAGTGTGCTGGGATTCTGCAGACAGCACTTGGTCCCGGGAGCGGAACCGGAAGCAATGGGCTTCTGTGACTTTTTATTTCCTCATTTTCTCATATTTTATTGCTTCACGTGTTGATAATGGTATATGTGACCTATAAGGTTATCTTATGATCAGCAGCACACAATAGTCACCTAGTTTTCTTCTTCTTTTCATGCAATGATTGCAAACTGCTCTACTAATGCTAGAGATCAAAACTAGGCAGAAAAAAACATTTGCAAAAAAGGTTTTTATGGAGCCTGAGTTGCAGCATGGTGAAGAGGGACTGGAGTATGTCTCCTGGATGTTGAAAAAGATGAATGCTGCAGCCTGCTTATCCAGACAGAAGCTTATGCGTAAAGGGTCTGTGCACATTCTTCATCTAAAGGAAGGACCATGTCAGCACCTATTCCTTAATACCAAACAGAGGGCTTCTGTTGGAGCACCTAGGGAGGTGCTCTTTGTCTGGCTGGGGTGTTAATAGCTGCTGAGGAAGAAGAGTTATCTGAGATTCACTCTGCTTCGTGAGGCTATGCAGGCTGCATGAGCTCATCGACATTTGTGGCTGTAGTCATCCTCTACAGTGACTGTAGAGAATCCCAAACAGCCAGGCTGCCATGAGAAAGTCTGGTCAATGGCTGGCAGAAGGACTGTATGGCTGTAAATTCCCTCCTCAAGGTTGCCATGCATCATTGAATGGCCTATGTAACTGCCTGCCACTGAATGTTGGGAACCATGCCCAGAAAGCATTAGATGTTGTTAGTAATAGAACATACATTTCTTCTTTTTGTTCTTTGCCAGAAATTTAATAGAATTGATAATTGAATCAGCACTAATATGTCAGACCTTGTAATTAAAAGAGGTATAGTCTCATTTTCATTAATCCTAACTTTATACTTCCTGATAAAGCATTATCATACATTTATAATAGCATTAAATGTACACTCTGGGGTAACAGTCTATTCTGATTTCCAATAGAGTTAATCCAAAAATTTGTCAAAAAATGTAAAGCAGATCAGTGCATATTATAATGGGAATTACCTTTAAAGAAGCTATAATGGTTGTAAATGTATATCCACTGAGAATTGGGGCTCCCACTTTCATGAAATAATCATAAATGTACATTAAAAATATCATAGACCCAATAGTAACAAGTCCTTTAATACTTCATTCCCATCATCAGACAAATCATTCAAACTCAACTTCAGCAAAGTAATACTAGTGATATGGCTAGGCAGATTCAGATACTGGCTTCTAAGCCTGGTTTTCTGAAGTCTGTCCTGGGAACATACATAGTATAAACAGAAAAGAAAAATTTTCAAAATATGGTCCTCTGACATCCCCACCATCACCTACATATTTCATACATGCACATACACAGAGGAAAAAACCTAAATATATTTTAAAAGTTTAAGTTGAATATCTTAAGACTACAGTTATACCATAGTGTACCTAATGACCATCTACAGAATATTTCATTTGACAGAAAAAAAGTACACATTATTCTCCACACCCATAGAAACTTCTCTAAATGAAATGTCACTATAAGCAAAAAAACAATGAGCTTTTTAGAAGTGCAAGAGTCAAGATAATATTTTGCAATTTTTCAGGCTTATTGTAATAAAACTAAAAATCAAATAATCAAGAGAAATCATACATGCTACAAATATAGTTGAAGGTGATGTGGTAGGGCTTATTGAAGCTTGGTAATAGTTGTTCCTTGGGCATCCAGTTAGACTGTAGTGTACCTATCCTTTCTACCTCCCTCTGCTCCCAACCCTATGAGGAAAGATTAAACTCTGTAAGCCCTGGTGTTTGTTTGTATTTGTCCTTGGATGGCCAGCAAAGGCCTGGGATGGTTTGCTGTGTGGGCCGGGATGCAGTGTCTTTGTTCCTACTTGCAGATAACACTTGCCACACACAGAAATGTATCCAAGTGAGACTTACTGTTCTTTCACATAATAGCCACATGGAGATTCCAGATCCTGTGTCAATACATTACTTCTTAGCTTTCCCAAAGATGTGGGAATGTTTGGAAAGAAACTAAGTTCTAATTTAAAATTTAAAAAATCAAAGCTTTCTCCTGCACTGACTCTATTCACATTATTTTCATCTTTTCCTCTTCCATCTCCTCTGGTGTCTCTCCTCCTCATTCCTCTTCAAATTCAAGAACTCTTATTTTTTAGTTAGTATTGTTATACATACACATATGGTTATGCATGTTTGTATGTATGCATGTAAAAACATATGTATATATGTATATGTGGATGTTCCTGTATATAGCCTGGTGAATCCAATCAGTTTTTCTTCTATACATTTATATTAAATATTGTTCACTTGGCACTGGATAACCTATCATGAAGTTTGAATATGGAGAAAACTGTGGGGTGGGGGGCGTTGCTCCTTTCTTATTAGACTTGGCTCTGGCCAAGTACAAAGAATTGTCTATAAACTGAATGAATGCCATTTCTCCTGTCTTTGAATAACTAGGAGAGTACAATTTTACATAAAACTTAGATCTTATCAGTTTTTCTATTGTTTATGTTTGTCATTTTCTAAAAAGAAACTGATAGTTTGTAAATAAATATATAAATAAAAGTTTACTTCATGGTGAACACACTGAGAGAAATTGAGAGATACCTGGAGAAGGAAATAGTGAACAGAGATACAATGCCATTGAAGAAGGAATTGGCAGTTAGTAAATGTTTTTCATAACTACTTGGCCATAATATTTGTTACAGAAATTGTTACCTTTGCAGCAAAAGGTAGCTATCTTAAAGCTTTCAAAATACATATTTCTAGCCAAATATGCATTAGAACAGCCAATGCATTTGTGGACCTATCTACCTAAAAGATAAAAGCATTTATACTTATTGTCCCAAACAACACTTGGAATATATGGTGAGGAGACCTTCTCCCCAGTACCAACTCTGTTTTCAAGAGCAAGAATATATATCCACCTCTTAGCAAGGATGTCTTCAAGCAGCTCAAACACATTACCTGTTTGTGAGAATGAAGAAATTCCTGGTTCAGCATCCAGGACTGAATAGTGTAGTGAAATTGCTCTTGCCTATCAAACAGTGTCCTCTTTTAATAGACTTGCAGACCATGCACATTTTAGCTTGAGCTAGAAAAAGCAGATGTAAGGATGAGCAAAGAATTAAAGTAACTACAAATGCTTGAGGGTTAAGAAATTCAGATATAAAGTATAACCCTTAAGAATTTTCTTTTTTATTATGAATAAAGTCATATTTTTTATCCATGTATCCCCTTGTTCAAACTCCCTTCCCCCTCCCACCAATCCCAGTCACTCTCTCAACCTCTGGTCAGATTGTGTTCATGACTTCCTTAAGAATCTGAGGGTTTGATATTACAGTTTTATTTGCAGGGAAAATAGATTGGTAGGAAATCCCTTGTATATAATATCACTGTGTAATAAAGTATAAAAAGAACCTATATAAACTAACCTGATACCTAAAGTTCATTTTTAATGTATGAGAATAGTAATGATAACATTGGACAAATAGAAAAATAGATCTTCAAGTCAATGAAATAAAATAAAGAGCCCAGATATTTGACCATGAAACTACTAGCACCCAAATTTTAACAAAGTTATCAAAAAGACCCACTGGATATAAGACAGAATACTCAACAAATGATGCTGAGAAGGCAGATACCTTTGTGTAGAAAAATGAAGTTGATCATTTTTTTAAACCTTACGTAGACATCAACTCCAAACTGCACAAACACTTCAATGTGAATCTGAAACTGTTAAAGGAATAAGTAGGATGTACACTTCAAGAAATAGGCTTAGGTAAGGTCTTACTGAATAGGACTCTCTATTGCCCTAGGGATTCTATAACAATGCTGCCAATAATATACAAATGGGCCTTAGACAAGATGAAAGATGGGGAAGTATGGTGATGCAGGAAGAAAATGCCAAGACAGGATAATTTCATCCCCCATAACCTGATCTCATATTACCCCCAAGAAAGGCCCTGAAATTCAGACATACCAATACAGAGTAATGGCCACAGGCACAATATGTGTTTCCCAATACAATTTTATCAGCTAATGAACAGATTGTGTTCAATTAGTGCCAGATGATAATTTCAAGTGACACCTCAATCAAGGTAACTAAATTGTCCTTACATAGACTGATAGTGATATATAACCAGGACTTCCTTGTGTATCTTCCCCCTTTTCTGGCTCTTAATGGTGTCCTCATATTTCCACCTTTCATCTTTGTTTATTGAGAGAAATCACAGTTTTATTATAAATTATATTATGCAATTTCACAAAAGGTAGAATTATTTTAGCATTAAAGATATAACTGCAGAACTTCCCTGATCATTAATGTTGTTGTAGTAAAATAAATCGTCTTTTATATTTTTTCCTCTCCTACCCTTTCTGCCAGTTATCCCCAGCCTCTCTCATCCCCCTCACCTTCTCCTTCACTCCCTAGAGAATGCAAGGAATCCCAAGGTAAGTCAAATCAGTCCTGCATATCAAGTTGAGGCAGGACTGAGACCCTCATCCTAGTATCAAGACTGAGAAAGGTGTTTTCGCACTAGACATGGACTTTTAGCAGCCAGTTCGTGGACTAGGGACTCTGCTCAAATTGAATGAAGCTTCAGAAACTGCCCATTCCTTTTCACAATATTCTATATTCAGAGGGGTCCAGATCCATTCAATGAAGCTTTGTCATCTGATTTTTCAGTCTGAAATCTCCAAATAGCACTAGACTGCCTACTTTATTGGCCTCTCCATCATGATCCCAGTCTTCTTCAGTCATGTAATCTCTCCTCCCTCTCTTCAGCTGGATGAGTTGCTAAGCCTGGTGTTTAGTTATGGATCCCTGCAGCTGCTTTCATCAGCTGATGGAAGAAGGTTCTATAATGGCAACTAGGGTGTTCATTCATATAATAATAGGGAAAAGCTAGTTTAGGCACCCTCTCCATTATTGCTTGGAATTCTAGCTGGGCTCATCCTGTGAGTTCTTGAGTGTTCCCTAGTATCAGGATTCTCTCTAATCCTACAGTGGCTCACTTTATCCACTTCTCTTCTTCGCTTTATCTGCCTTCCTTCTCTATTACCCTCCTGCCTGCTCTACCATACCATTTTCTCACCTCCCCTGCTGCCAACCCCCATATAATTGCAATTTTTCTCAAGAGAACGTCTCTATTTCTACTTCCCAGGGGTATCTAAGAATGTCTCTCTTAACTTTTTCTTGTTACCTAGCTGCTGGTTGTGGTGTGGAATATAGTCTGGTTATCTTTTTCATTACGTCTAAAATCCAATCATGAGTACATACAATGTCTGTCTTTCTGGGTCTGTGTTACCTCACTCAGGATGATTCTTTCCAGATATATCCATTTGAGTAATAACTTCAGGATGTCATTTTTTACCTGGTAAATAGTACTCCATTGTGTAAGTTTACCACAAATATTTAACCCATTCTTTAGTTGAGGGACATTTAGGTTGTTTCCAGATTCTGCCTATTATGAATAATGCTGCTGTGAACAAAGTTGAGCTAGTAGTATGGAAGTAATAATGTGAATCTCTTGGCTATATGTCCAATAGTGGTATTGCTGAATCACTGGGTAAATTGATGCCCAGTTTGCTGAGAAATAGTCATACTGATTTCTAAAGTTTCTGTATAAATTTACATTCCCATCAGTAAGAAAGGGGTGTTCTCCTTGCTACACATCCCCTCCAGCTAAGGCTGTCATCTGTGTTTTTGACCTTAGCCATTCTTAAAGGTGTGAGATGGTATCTCAGAGTTGGTTTGAATTGTATTTTTCTAATGGCTAAGGTTGTTGAGCAGTTTTATATGTGTCTTTGAGACAGTTGGAGAATTTTTTATGTAGTTCTGTATTCCATTTTCCAATTGGGTTCTGGGAATTTTTGACCTCTAGTTTCTTGAGTTCTCTCTATATTTTTCGGTATCAGTCCTCTGTCTGTTGTAGGATTGGTAAAGATCTTATCCCATTCTGTAGGCTGCCATTTGTTCTTGTTGACTGTGTCTTTTGCCTTACAGAAGCTACTGACTTTCAGAAGGTCCCATTTACTAATTGTTGTGCTCAGTGTCTGTGCTACTCGTGTATATATTTAAGAAGTAGTCTTTTGTGCTAATGAGTTCTATCAACCTCAGTGTAACTGAGTTTATGTTGAGGTCTTACACCCACTTGGGTTTGAGTTTTGTGCAGGGTGATAGATATAGATCTATTTGCATTCTTCTACATATCATCATACAGTAAGGCCAGCATCATTTGTTGAAGAAGCTATCTTTTAGCATTGTATATTTTTGGCCTCTTCATCAAAAATCAGATGTTGATCAGTGTGTGGATTAATGTCAGGGTCTTTAATTTGATCCCATTGATTCACAAGTCTATTTCTATGCCTGTCCCAAGCTGTTATATTACTGTAGCTCTATAGTATAGCTTAAAGTTAGGAATAATGATGCCTCCCAAAGTTTTTATTATTGAACAGGATTCTTTTGGGAATCCTAGGTTTCTTGTAATTTCATATGTAGTTGAGTATTTTTCTTTCAAGGTCTATGGATGAATTATGATGTGATTTTCATTGGGATTGCATTGAATCTGTAAACTGCCTTTTGTAAGATTGCCATTTTTACTATCTACCTATCCTACCTATTCAGGAGCAGGAAGATCTTATCATTTTCTGATATCTTCATCAATTTTTTTCTTTAATGCATTAATGTTTGTCATAGAGGTTTGTCACTTCTTTGGATAGAATCACCTCAAGATATTTAATGCTATTTGCAGTTATTGTAAGGGTGATGTTTCCTTGTCTTCTTTTTCAGCCTTTTTATTATTTGTGTATAAGAGGACTATTGACTTTTTTTTAGTTAATCTTGTACCCTACTGTATTACTGAAGGTATTTATCAACTGTAAGATGTTTCCTGGTAAAATCTGAGAGTCCTTTATGTATGCTATCATATCATCTGCAATAGTGATAGTTTAACTTCTTCTTTCCCAATTCGTATCCCCTTTATCTCCTTTTGTTTTCTTTTGCTCTAGCAAAGACTTTGAGAACTATAGTGAGGGAACTATAATGAATAAATACAGGGAGAGAGGATGGCATTGACTTGGTCCTGATTTTAGTGGAATTGCTTTGTGTTTCTCTCCATTTAGTTTGATATTGGCTATTTTCTTGCTGTAAATTGCATTTTATTATTTTTTGGTATTTTTCCCTGAATTCCTAATGTCTTCAGGACTTTTATCATGAAGGATCAGGTCAAAGACTTTTCCAGTATCTAATAAGATAATCATGTAGGCGTTTTTTTCTTTCAGGTTGTTTTAATGATGAATGACATTGCTATTTTTATATGTTGAACCATCCCTGCATCTCTGGGATGAAGCCTACTTGATTATGATGGATACTTTTTTTGAGTTGTTCTTGAATTCAGTTTGCTAGAATTTCATTGAACATTTTTACATCAATGTTCATAAGGGAGAATGGTCTGTAATTCTCTTTCTTTGTTACATCTTTGTGTGGCTTGGGTGTCAGGGTGACTATAGCCTCATAAAAAGAGTTTGGCAATGTTTCTTCTGTTTCTGTTGGGTGAAACAATTTGAGGAGTATTGGTATTAATTCTTCTTTAAAAATATGGTAGAATCCTGCCCTGAAATCATCTGGCCTTGAACTTTTTTTTTTGATTGGTTGTTTGGGAGACTTTTAATAATAGCTTTTATCTCCTTGGGGGTTATAGATAAACTTAGGTTATTTATCTGATCTTGATTAAATTTTGGTAAGTGGTACCTTTTCAGAAAGTTGACCATTTCTTTTAGATTTTTTTTTTATTTATTTAATAGAGTACAGATTTTCAAAGTATGACCTAATGAGTCTCTGGATTTTCTCAGTGCCTGTTGTTATGTCCCCTTTTTCATTTCTGATTTTGTTAATTTGGATTCTCTCTCTCTCTCTCTCTCTCTCTCTCTCTCTCTCTCTCTCTCTCTCTCTCTCTCTCTCTCTGGTTAGTTTGGATGAGGTTTTGTCTATCTTGCTAACTTTCTCAAAGAACCAACTTTTTAATTCATTGATTCTTTGTATTATTCTCTTTCTTTCAGTTTTAATGATTTCAGCCCTGAGTTTATTTTCTGCTGTCTACCACTTCTAGATAAGTTTGCTTCTCATTGTTCTAGATCTGTCAGTGGTGCTGTTAAATCTCTTGTGTGAAATTTCTCTAAGTTTTTTGTGTAGGCATCTAGTGTTATGAGTTTTCCTCTTAGCACTGCTTTCATTGTGCCCTAAATTAGGTATGTTGTTAATTGATTTTTATTCAAATCTAAGAAGTCTTTAATTTCACCTTTACTTCTTCTTTGATCCTGAGTTGGTTCTACTGAGAGATAAATAGTTTCCATGAGCTTGTAGGCATTTTGTTCTTTGTGTTGTCACTGAACTCTAACTTTAGTCCATGGTGGTCTGATAGGATACAAGGGGTTATTTCTAATTTTTTTGGTTTGTATTCATATATGCTTTATGACTGAGTATGTGATTAATTTAAGGGAAAGTTCCAGGGATGCCACAAATAAGTTATTTTTTGTGTGTTTAGGTGTATGTTTAGTTCATTTGAGTTATATCATCTGTTAGATACTTTATATCTCTGTTAATTTTCTGTCTGGTAGAGCTATCCATTAGGGAGTTGGGTATTGAAAACTCACTATTAATATGGAGGTTTTATGTGATATTTAACCTTACCAATGTTTCTTTCACATATGTGAGTGCCTTTGTATTGGGGGCATAAATTATTTTTAGGTCCATTTGATTGGAAAGTCTTTTTCAAACACTTTACTTTGAGGCAGTGTCTGTCTTTAAAGTCCATGTGTGTCTTTTGTTTGCAGCATAAAGATGGATTCTGTTTTTGTATCCATTGTATTAGCCTGTGTCTTTTTATAGGTGAATTGAGTCTATTGATATTAAGGAGTATTAATGACAAGTGATTGTTAGTTTATGTTATTTTTGGTAGTAGTATGTATGTGTGTATATGTGTTTGTGCTTTTCTTCTTTTGTTTTTTTCTTCTGTGGGATTATCATTGCTTGTGGATTGGTGGGTGTATTTAGTTCCCTTAAGTAGGAGTTTTACCTCTAGTGCTTTCTGTAGGGTTGGATTTGCAAATAAGTATTTTTTAAATCTGGTTTTGTTCTGAAATATTTTATTGAAATACGATGATTGATAGTTTTCTGGATATAACTGCTGAAGATCTGTGGGACTCAGATAGCTGCTGAAGTTTCCAGGTATTGGGATAGGTTGGGGGTTGTGGTGGAATTGTAGATGTGTGTGTCCACTGAACTGAATTTTATTAGGCTGAGGTTG
This sequence comes from Sigmodon hispidus, assembly GCA_004025045.1. NCBI lineage: Eukaryota > Metazoa > Chordata > Mammalia > Rodentia > Cricetidae > Sigmodon > Sigmodon hispidus. Next base: position 11,359 of record PVIH01003703.1, read on the forward strand.
TTTTTCCTGCTGGATTGTCTTTTATTATATAAGACTTTACATGTTTATCTCTCTCACATGTATATGCCTGTGCTCTCTCTTTTTCTTGCTCTCCTAGCACCCTCTATTTTTAAATAAATCCATTTTTGCTTTATTTTATTTTCATTTTAAAATTAATCTCTCTCTTCAAGCCACAAATTTCAATTTTTGCAAGGGTAACAGTATCAAAAGTGTGCTCTGGAGGTAGCTGCTTGTATAGTCTGTAGCTAGTGATAGAAATCAATGAAGTTTAAAAAATCTTCTAACACAGTAGAGGAAATTGCCATTTGAATGAAGAATAAATAGGTAGCCTAGAGAATTGTTAAATTCTTTCTCAGATATTTATTACAGAAAATTGTTATTTAAAATAATTTTAACCCAAAAAAATCAGTAAGAAAGCAAACATGCAAGATTTTAAATATAGCACTGAATAGACAGCAATTAAAAAGAGAATATAAAAGGCCAATATATAATATATATATTAAACTACTCTATTAAAATATTTTCACATTGCTACCAGTTGCAGGCCATATGGAAAGACTCCTGCAGGCAGGCATCTCCACTAATACCCTCATTGGTCAAATCCTGCAATTGACAAGTTGTACCCCTACCCCAAACCCACCCATTAACCTGCTACCTAAGTAGCTACCTGAGACACAGAATCCACGAACCCTTGTTCAACCAAAAGAATATTCCAGCTTCTACTGTACCAAGAGCTCCCATTGGACCAAGAGTAGTTCCCTGAGCAACAGAATCCACCAGCTTTGGTTGAACCAAAAGCTCAGACTGGACCAAGAGAGGCTCCCTGAGACACAGACACCACTTCCACTAATTGAAGGAAGAGATGAGAAGACAACCTGCAAGAATAAATTCAATAACATAAAGAATAACATGATATCATCAGAACCTCATGGTTCTACAACAGGAAGAACTAAACATCACAATGTAAAAGAAACAATAAACCTTTAAAATAACATTATGAAGATGATAGATGCCTTCCACCCAAACGCAAAGGAATATAAATATATCTCAGCTCCTCATGGAATTTTCTCCAAAATTGACCACATAATTGGTCATAAAGCAAATATCAACATATACAAAAAATGGAAATAATCCCTTATAACATATTGGACCACAAGGGCCTAAAGTTAGAATTCAACAACTTAAAAATCAAAGAAAGCCTACCAACACATGAACTAAACATCACTCGGCTGAACCATCTCTGGGTCAGAGAAGAAAATAAGAAAGAAAACAAAGTCTTCCTAGAATTTAATGAAAATGAATCCACAACTTATCCAAACTTTTGGGACACAATGAAAGCAGTCTTAAGAGGAAAATTCATAGTGCTAGATGCCTACATGAAAAACCTAGAGAAATCCCACACTAGAGACCTAACAGCTCAGCTGAAAGCCTTAGAACAATTAGAAGCAAACTCACCTAGAAGGAGTAGACAGCAGGAAATAATCAAACTTAGAGCTGAAAACAATACAATTGAAACAAAAAGAACAACACAAAGAATCAACAAATCTAAGAGTTGGTTCTTTGAGAAAGTTAACAAGATAGATAAGCACTTAGCCAACTAATCAAGAAACACAGAGAGAGTGTTCAAATCAACAAAATCAGAAATGAAAAGGGGGACATAACAACAGACCCCCAGGAAATACAGAGAATTATCAGATCATATTTTGAAAATCTGTTTTCAACAAAAATAAAAAATCTAGAAGAAATGGACAGCTTTCTAGACAGGTACCACCTACCAAAAATAAATGAAGATCAGATTAATTATCTAAACAGGCCTATAACCCCTAAGAAAATTGAAGCCGTCATTAAAAACCTCCTCAAAAAGAAAAGCCCTGGTCCAGATGGTTTCAGTGCCAAACTCTACCTGACATTCAAAGAAGAATTACTATTGTTACTCCTCAAACTATTTCACACAGTAGAAACTGAAGGAATATTACCAAATTCCTTTTATGGGGCCACAAACACCCTAATACCCAAGCCACTCAAAGACACAACAAAGAAGGATAATTACAGACCAATATTCCTCATGAATATTGATGCGAAAATTCTCAAGAAAATTTTGGCAAAGCGTATACAACACTGTATAAAAGATATCATCCACCACGACTAAGTAGGCTTCATCCCAGAAATGGAGGGCTGGTTTAATATAGGAAAAACTGTAAATGCTATCCATCATATAAACAAACTAAAGGAACAAAATCACATGATCATATCCTTAGATGCTGAAAAAGCCTTTGACAAAATCCAACACTCCTTTATGATTAAAGCCCTGGAGAGATCAGGAATACAGGGAGAATACCTAAATATAATAAAGGCAATTTACAAGAAGCCGACAGCCAATATCAAATTAATGGAGAAAAACTCAAATCAATTCCACTAAAATCAGGAACTAGACAAGAATGTCCCCTCTCCCCTTATCTATTCAATATAGTTCTCGAAGTTTTAGCTAAAGCAATAAGGGAACAAAAAGAGATTAAGGGGATACAAACTGGAAAAGAAGAAGTGAAGCTATCTCTATTTGCAGATGATATGTTTGTATATATAAGTGATCCACAAAATTCTTCCAAGGAAATGCTACTGCTGATAAACAACTTCAGCAATGTAGCAGGATACAAGATTAACTCAAAGAAATTAGTAGCACTTCTATACACTAAAGATAGAAGAGCTGAAAAAGAAATAAGGGAAATATTATCCTTCATAATAGCTGCAAATAGTATTAAATACATTGGAGTAACTATAACCAAAGAAGTTATAGACCTATTTGACAAAAATTTTAAATCACTGAAGAAAGAAATTGAAGAGGATATCAGAAAATGGAAAGCTCTCCCATGTTCCTGGGTTGGTAGGAACAACATAGCAAAAATGGCAATTCTACCAAAAGCAATCTTCAAATTCAATGCACTGTCCTTCAAAATCCCAACACAATATTTTTTGGACCTTGAAAGAACAATACTCACTTTCATTTGGAGTAACATGAAAGCCAGGATTGCCAAAAAAAACTTGCTCAACAAAAGAACCTCATGAGGCATCACCATCCCTGACTTTAAGTTATACTCTAGAGCTACAGTAATAAATACAGCCTGGTAATGGCATAAAAACAGACGTGTGGATCAATGCAATAAATTGAGGATCCGGGCATTAACACAAAAACCTCTGAACACCTGATCTTCAAAAAAGAGGCCCAAAATATTCAATGGAAAAAAGATAGTATCTTTAACAAAGGGTGTTGGCATAGTTGGTTGTTAGTGGCTAGAAAAAATGCAAATAGATCCAAGCCTGTCTCCCTGCACAAAACTCAAATCCAGGTGGATGAAAGACCTCAACATAAACCCAGCCACGCTGGACTTGATAGAAGAGAAAATGGGAAATATCCTCCAATGAATTGGCACAGGCAACCACTTCCTATATATAACACCCGTAGCACAGACACTAATAACAACAATCAATAAGTGGGACCTCCTGAAACTGAGAAGCTTCTGTAAAGCCAAGGACAATGTCAACAGGACAAAATGACAGCCTACAGAAAAGAAGGTCCTGGTTAAACATTATGCAGACAATAAAAGTGCGTGGATGCCATTGTAGACTACTGTACTGCAAAACTATCAAAGAAATTGAAGAGGATATAAGAAAATGGAAAAATCTCACATGTTCCTGGATAGGTAGGATCAACATAATGAAAATGGCAATCTTACCAAAAGCAATCTACAGATTCAATGCAATTTCCATCAAAATCCCAACACAACATTTTTACAGAACTTGAAAGAATAATACTCAATTGCATTTGGAATAACAGGAAAGCCAGGGTTACCAAAACAATTTTGCTCAACAAAAGAACTTCAGGAGGCATCACCATCCCTGACTTCAAATTATACTATATAGCTACAGTAATAAAAACAGCCTGGTACTGGCATAAAAACAGACTTGCGGGTCAATGGAATCAAACTGAAGACACCAACATTCACCCACACACCTATGAACACCTGATTTTTGACAAAGAGGCCAAAAATATTCAATTGAAAAAAGATAGTATCTTCAATAAGTGGTGTTGGTATAACTGGATGGTAGTGTGTAGAAAAATGCAAATAGATCCAAACCTGTCACCTTGAAAAAAACTCAAATCCAAGTGCATCAAAGACCTCAACATAAACCCAGCTACACTGAACTTGATAGAAAATAAAGTGTAAAATACCCTTCAATAAATTGGCACAGCTGACTACTTCCTAAGTATAACACCAGTAGCACAGGCACTAAGAACAACAATCAGTAAGTGGGACCTCCTGAATCTGAGAAACTTCTGTAAGGCCAAGGACACAGTCAATAAGACAAAACAACAGCCTACAGAATGGGAAAAGATTATTAACCACACTACAAGTGACAGAGGATTGATCTCTAAAATAGATAGAGAACTCAAAAAAGTAGAGCCCAAAACCCTTAATAAACTAATTTAAAAATGAGATTCAGAACTAAAAAGGGAATTCTCAGTAGAAGAATTACAAATGGCTGAAAGGCACATGAAAAAGTGCTCAACATCTTTAGTCATCAGAGAAATGAAAATCAAAACAACTTTGAGATACCACCTTATACCTGTCAGAATGGTAAGATTAAAGACATAGATGACAGCCTATTCAGAGAGGATGCAGAGCAAGGAGAACACTCCTCCATTGTTGGTGAGAATTTAAACTTGTTCAATCACTCCGGAATGCAGTATGGAAGTTTCTCAGAAAACTGGGGATAATTCTCTCCAAAGATCCAGCAATACCACTTTTAGGCATACAGCCTAAAGCTGCACATTGGCACTCCTAAAGCATTAGCTCAACTATGTTCATAGCAGCATTATTCCTAATAACAAGAACCTGGAAACAACCTAGATGCCCCTCAACTGAAAGATGGATTAACAAACTGTTGTACATCTACACAATGGAGTACTACTCAACAGTAAGAAAAAAATGATATCCTAAAATTTGCAGGGAAATGCATGGATTTGGATAATATCCTCCTGAAAGAGGTATCACAAACCCAGAAAGAGAAGCAGGGGATGTACTCACTCATTAGTGAACTTTTAAAAAAATAAAAATATCATTGTATATAATAGTTCAATACTAGAACATAGCTAAATGACCCAGTGCCTCACTTCTGCATTGATGGCTTTTGGAGGGGTGTGGGTGAGGGAAGACTTGTTTTCTTTAAAAGTCTGGCCACAGGCAGTTTAATTATGCTTCAGTAGGAAAATGAACATCATGAATGGGTGTTTTTGTAAATGGGGAAATCATAAGAGTGGGTATGAATCTGAAATGACTGAAAAATGATTTTGATTGGGGTGCATGATGCAAAATCACCAAATAATGAATATATAAATATAAAAGGGGGAATCCATGGAGATTAGAGTGAGGCCCAAGCTTACTTTAGAGTTTTAGTATGTTGGCATGAGATTACACATTTAGGTCAAGAAAACTGACTAAATATGACCCCACATCATAAGAAGCCTCTCACAGGATAGAACATTTGAAGATGCCAAATGGAGACAATTCAATTTTATCTAAGTAAACAAAACAACAAATCTATATTAAAGAAACCATGATACTTGTTCAAGGCTATTTTCTTTTCTTAAACTTTCTTCTTTTTCTCTCACTTCCAATAACTTACTGATTAATTCCACATATTTTTCTCATTTTTAATCAAGTTATTTGGGGATTATTTGTATTGATGTAGTCCAAGGTTAATCCTCAACTTCTTTGGAATGGATTAAAACAGGCACTTTTGCTAGTGCTCTAGTGACTTCCTTTGCAGAATTTCAAACATCTCCACTCCTTTGTGGCTGAATTAAAAACCCATCTCCAAACAAGAAGCATATTCTGAGCCCTATGTTTGTAGAATCTAATTGCTCCTTTTAGAATGTTCACATTATTTTCGGGGCACAAATCTACTGAAGCATGTAAAAGCCACAGACTTATATGAAAAAAACAGTGTATAGATTGGCTGTGATGTCAGAAACTGTAAAACCTGGTTAAGTGAATAACATTCTGTAGTGAGGGAAAGGTTGTGTAAAATCCTAGGGGTCACAAACCATGCCACAGGTCATGAGTTTTTTAGTTTTGGTTTTGAAATATCTCTCTCTCTCTCTCTCTCTCTCTCTCTCTCTCTCTCTCTCTCTCTCTCTCTCTCTCTCTCTCCCCTCTCTCTGTCTCTCTGTATTCTTGGAGGCCAGTAGAAAGTGCTGAATTCCTTTCAGCTGGAGCCAGAGTATTTCTCAACTGCCTGACATGGTACTTGAATGTGAACTCTTATAGTCTAATCAATCTTCCGGCCCAGAGAAAATTTTTATAAAATTGGTGTTATTTCTACCTTTTTTATTTTTTTAGGGTAGAGAATTCAGGCCACATGTTTATTGTATTTTATAAACATGAAAGACAAAGGTAGTATAATGCAGCTATTATGAAAGATGAACCATTACACACATTTTAGAAGGTTGCTTCCTGTCTCTTCACTGACAGTGGTATTGGAGGATTAGCTAATTCTTTATGAGATAGTCTCATGTCTCTGGCTGCCTTTTAGTTCACTATGAACTTCTGAGTCTCTTACTAATCTCCCAAATCCTGGGATTATAGAAATGCACTATCACACCCACTTTCTCCAGTTGCTAGAGGTAGTATTCAGGGCTTTGTACATTTTAGGCAAGCCCTCTCCCAACTGAGCAATATCCCCAGCTCTCTCCAATTTCATTCATACAGTTTATGACATAACAGTCAGACACTAACTAAAAAACAAAACAAAACTCAACAAGAAAGTCTTTGATCAAATCATTCATTTTCAGGCTCCTACATGGGAAGTAATAGGTGAAAATCTGTAGGTATACAATTTATTGTCTGCTCCTCCACTCAGAAGTAGCCCTGTGTCTGTCCAGTCCACACTCAGAACTTTATCTTCATGAACAGCGAGATCATAGAGAGGAGTGTTACAACTTCTTGTATCCCACAGCTTAACAATGTTATCTAAAGAGCCTGAAATCAGCTGCTGTTCATGGGTAGGAGACCATTTCACTGAATTACCTATTCTGTATGTGAGGTAAGGGACAGTGACACCAAAGAACTATCTTTAGTTCAGGGATCCCACAATCTAATATGCCTATCCGTGCTTCCAGATGCCAAATGTTTACAAAGGGGTGGATAGGAAATACAATTAAACACTTTATTTCCTGTCAAAGTTGACCGAAGACCACCAGACTCAACATCCCACACTCTAATTGTGTGTTCTCAAGATGCACTGCAGATTTCTTCAGCATCTGACCAAAGTACTGAAGAAAGTGCTTCTGTGTGGCCAGAGAAGGTCACCAAGGGAGTCCTTGTTAGTCCCAATTGCTCTGTTTTCTGCTTCTTTTTTGGCCGATTTGTGGATTCTTCTATTTCATCTTCTTCATCTTCTTGGGACTGTAGACCAGATCTTTAGCCTCTTATCCCAGGAGCCACTGCAAAATTTAGTTCCTGAACTATCAACTGCTATAGAGTCCACACTCTCAGCATGACCTCTGCAGCAGTATAGGGCTTTTGTTTTGTTCTTCCCACATTCCATTCTCATAGGAGAATAGTCTGATCCATTGAGGCACTCAGTAGTAAGTAGAACAAACCATCTTTTTTCACCCAAGCCACATCTTTCACAACATCTATATGTCCCACAATTGTCATTATTGGCTTTCCTTCCAAGGACCAGATCCGAGATGTCTTATCATAAGAACCAGACAGGATCCATTCTTCTGCCCCTTCGATTGAGCTTATTCAGTCATCATGGAACATGCACTGCTCTGGCTGGGGTGTAGTGTCTTTTTCCACGTATTCTAGTTCCACAATTTTATCATATGTATAATTTGTGTCAAATTCCCCAAAAGAAAAACATCTGCTATACAGCTTTGGAAAAATATTCTGTTGTATTATAGCCAGTGCAACCTAGATCATATTCCTTGTAAGCTCTATTTCCAGTGATAAGGATATTTCTACTTAAAACACAGAGAGAGAGAGAGAGAGAGAGAGAGAGAGAGAGAGAGAGAGAGAGAGAGAGGGAGGGAGGGAGGAGAGAGAGAGAAAAAAAAAATAAGAGCTGAAGTATAGTTCAGTGTGTTAACATACTTGCCCAGAATATGAGGCCATGGGTTTCATAACCAGCATCATACTATACTTTCCAGAACTTAGAGATGAATTAAGGAAAGACTTGAAATTATAAAGAAAATATTAACAAAAATGTGGTCTCAGTTACAAGGTAGCTTTGTCCAATTTCTAAAATGTGTTTGGTACAAATTATACCACAAACTAATCCACATCTTGGCCCCAGAGTCTAGACTCTAGACACTCATTGGTTGATGTCTACATACAACTTGAGAATTTAGCAAGTGGACAAAGCAAATCTCCTTCAGTAGAGAGAAATTTTATAGAAAATAAGCAACTGAGCCTTTGAAAGCCAACAGGCCATGAAACTAGGTACAATGACTAGGATAGAGTATGTGAGCAGGCAGCCAAACCACCCACACCTATATAAAGTCCAGTGTTATGAGGCTCCAGATCCTGGTAGTTATTCACAAAATGCAAAGGAACCCCTGTCTACAACTTTCTCTGTGCTCAATAAAGCCCAAATCTTCCTTTGTTACACATTAATTCAGGATATTTTTAAGATTATTTTGTAGCTCTATGCTACTTAATATTTTTAATTTCCTCCTAAACTAACCTCATTAGTCTTCACATGTTAAGGGTAAAATGTTCTGCTACATCAAAATTCCTTGACACAAACACAAACACCCACATTACATTGGCTTTTCCAATATGCTTATTTATTTTGGAAAATGTCTTTTTAAATTTTTATTTTTCCTGTGTGTAGAGCTCATATTGGGACTTGGTCATAAGAATTACTTTATAAAACATAAGACAATGTCACAAGGTGCATTTAACTTCTCAAGTAGAGGAGCAATTTGTTCACTGAATCATAGTATATGGCATAATATAGGTGAAAAAATTCATGGGAATCCAGTACCAAGAACTTTCAGTTAGCTTCATAACCTGATAAACATGGTTACTTTCTGCCCATCTTGGCCCTACATGTGATGCTCTGGTTCTGTTTGTGATTTGGCACTTAATTCAGTTGGTGTCTGCCTGTTTTTCTTTACATTCGTGTTTCCTTTCTGCTATCTCATACTTTCTGCTACTTATAACTTCAACTTACAATGGAACATATTGTTACCAAAACACTATGTTCTAGTTAACTTTGTCAGTTTGAAACAGTCTACAGGCATCTGACAGGAGAGCCTCAAATAAGGAGTTGCCTAGATCAGATTGTTCTGTGGGCATGCCTTGTGTGTATGGGGGTGTTAATTATCCATATTGACTTAAGAGGGACAGCCCACTGTGGTTGGCACTATATTATTTGAGAAAGCTACTAAGTGTATGCTTATAAATGAGCTAGTAAGCAGTTTCTTCTATACTTCCTACCTTGAGTTCTTATGTCTCTATGACTGTGATCTGGAAGCATAAGAGAGATTAAACGCTTTCCTACCTATAGTAGTAAGTTTCTGTTCCAATCTAGCTCTGAGATCCAGACCAGCTGTTCCAAATAGACCGCCTCCAGTTGCTTGGTCCCAAATAATCACACAAATATTTATATTAATTACATGCTGTTTTACCTATGGCTCAGGAATATTGTTAGGTCTTATTCTTAAACTAAACAATGACTCTTACCATGTTTAGACACATGCCTTGGTACATCTTCTCAGGGCAGTATTGTTTTCTTCTTTCTTTCTTCTGCATCTGCTAGCATCTCTGCCTGACTCTGCCCTCCTTCCCTTTTATCTATTCTCTGTTTTCCTGACTACTTCTAAGATGTCTTGCCATAGCCCAAAACAGTCCCTTTTTTAACCAATGATATTCACAGCATTTAGAAAGATATCACATATTATTTATCTTTTCTGTCTAGTCAAAAACATATTTGGTTTTAAAATATCAAAATTATATATAATAAAGCAGCTATCAAGCAAAAATTACAGTTACAATATCTAGTCTATTTATATTTAGCAAAATTATAAAAAATATTTTATCATCTATCTTACCCTTATAAGTCCAAAGTTTCACATCTAATTGACCTTTTATTATAACAAAGAAAAACTATACTTATAACTATCTAATCTCCAGATCCATCAAAGATCATAGAAGGATATTATATTACCTGAGTAAACAGGAAACACATTATAAGCAACTTCCAAATTCTAAAAATGACAAAGACATCTGGCTACCTGGACTGCCACCTGAAGTTCTTCTGTAATGCTGGGGTACCCATCTTCAATCTATAGGCTTAGAGTCTCTAGCATACCTTTCAGTGAAGCAGAGAATTTGAAGAGCTGCTTTTCCCATTCTGGCATAGTATATTAGTTTCTATTCCCTGTGTCCTACAGAATGTTTGGAAGTCTCTGTGAAGCAAGAACCTGAAAGATCATGTTGGCTTGCTCCAGCAAAGTTCAGAAATCACTTTCCTATGGATACTGCCTGTTCAGTTTATGCTGCATACTGGCAGGCAATTGAAATGAGAAAAATTTCTTCCATAATGCCTAACTTTTTCCACAAAAAAAAGAAAATTCCATCTCTGAACAGTGTGACCCCATGGTGTCTGGGGCAGGGTGGAAGTCAGGAAGCTTCAGACAGTGAGGATCCCAAGTCCAGAGAAAAGTGAAAGTTGGACAAGTTCCAGCTCCTGGACCCACTGGGAACAGAGGCCAGAGGCCAGAGCCACAGTCCCAGATTTTACCTTATGGACATGCTAGCCATGGACCAGGGCTGAGAGAAGCCTTCCCCAGCAATCCTGGGGGTCACATCAGATGCCCAGGCCCTGCCTCTCAGGTAGGCTATGTCATCACAGAGGGATAAACATCTCTCTGAACAGTGTGACCCTGTGGAGTCTGCGGCAGAGTAAGACTCAGGTTGCATCAGACAATGAGGTTCCTGTGTCCTGACCAGATTAAGAAATTATGCAGACTCTGTCTCCAGAGCAGACATAAGACACAACCCCTGTAGCCTCAACTGAATAAGATTCCATTAAGACATGACTAATAGTGAACCAAGAAAGCAATGGGCAGACACAAGTGCAAGAATACATACAACAACATAAAGAACCACAAGTCACCACCAGAAGAAGCTGATGGTTCTACAACACCAAGACCTAAGCATAGCAATGAAAAGGAAGCAGAAAGAAACAATAATACAAACAACTTTATGAAGATTATAGAAGCCTTAAAAGAGGATATGAAAAAGCCCCTTAAAGAAATAAAAGAAAAAAAACAAATAAAAAATTGAAAGACATGAACAAATCCATAAAAGAAAACCAAGAAAAAAATTCAACAAGTAAAAGAATCATTCCAGGAAATAAAACTTGAAATGCAAACAAGAAAGAAGGCACAAAACAAAGCAAAGAATGAAATAGAGAATCTGAAGGTGTAGAACTACAGATACAAGCATAACCAACAGAATCCAAAGGATGGAAGAGAGAATAACTAGAGTGGAAGACTCAACAGTGGAAAGAAATCACTCAAAGAAAACAAAAAAACCAAAAAGGACATAATACAAAATGTTCAAAAAACTTGGGACAACATGAAAACATCAAACCTGAGAATAAAAGGAATAGAAGAAGTAGACGAATACCAACTCAAAGGCACAGATAATGTATTCCATGAAATAATAGAGGAAAACTTTCCCAACCTAAAGAAGGAAATGCCTATAAAGATAAAAGAAGCTTACAGAACACCAAATAGATTAGATGACCCCCACAAAAAAAGTCTTCTTGCCTCATAAATAAGCCACAAAACATACAGAACAAAAGAAAATATTAACAGCTGCAAAGGAAAAGGGCCAACTTAAAAGGCAGACCAATCAGAATAATGCCAGACTATTCAATAGAAACAATGAAAGCAAGAAGGTCCTGGTCAGAAGTTACATATTACTGAAAGAGCATGGCTGCCAACACAGACTACGATACCCAGTAAAACTATTAATCACCATAGGTGGAGTAAGCATGCTATTTCATGACAAAGAGAGATTAAAACAATACCTATCCACAAATCCAGCACTACATAAAGCACTAGAGGAAAAACTTCAACCTAAAGAATCCAGATACAGCCATGAAACCACAGACAATCAATAATCCCACAGAAGAAAAACCCAAAGAAGGGAAATACAAACAAGCTAACACCAAAAATAACAGGAAGTAACAAACAGTGGTCATTAATATCCCTCAATATCAATGGACTCAATTCATCTATAAAAAGACACACCCTAACATGATGAATACAAAAACAAAAGCCAACCTTTTGCTGCATACAAGAAATACACCTCAACTCCAAAGAAAAACATAGCCTCAGAGAAAAGGGTTGGGAAAACACTTTCCAATCAAATAGCCCCAAGAAACAAGCTGGTGTTGCTATCCTAATATCCAACAAAGTAGACTTCAAACTAAAATCAATCAAAAGAGACCAGGACAAACATTACTTATATGTCTGAGAAAAAAAATGATCCAAATGAGATCTCAAACCTGAATATTTAAGGGCACCTTCATATGTAAAAGAAACACTATTAAAGCTTAAACTTCACAGGAAATGTCACACTCTAATAGTGGGAGACTTCAATACTCCACTTTCGCCATTGGATAGGTCAACCAGACAAAGACTCAACAAAGAAATAAGGGCTCTGACAGATGTTATGATGCAAAAGGACTTAATAGATATTTACAGAAGCTTTCATCCAAACACAAAGGAGTATACACATTTCTAAGCTCCCCATGGAACTTTCTCTAAAATTTACCACATACTTAGTCATAAGCCAAATATCAATACATACAAAAATGGGAATAACTCCTTGTATCATATCAGACCACCATGGCCTAAAGTTAGAATTCAACAATAGCAAAAATCACAGAAAGCCTACAAACTCATGGAAACTGAACATCTCTACATTGAACCACTTATGGGTCAGGGAAGAAGTTAAGAAAGAAATCTAAGACTTTCTCGAATTTAATGAAAATGTATCTGAAAGGCCATTATGGGGGAAGCCCCACCCCCACCCCCACATCGCTGTGCCTGAATTATAGACTCACTGAAATGTGCTGCACCCTGCTCCCACGTCCTATACCAGGAGATTAGCCCACAGTGCTGGAAGTAACCAGCTAACCAACACCTAGCCTGCCACACTTGTAAAGATTGATGACTAAGATAACTCGGAATTGATTTACCCACCCGGATTCCAAGAGAATTACAAAGACTTTTGGCCTGACCAGATGGCTGCACCTTGGGTGACCCCGCTCCCCTCGCCCTGGTAGAAGGACCCCATAAAAGGCCTGCGAGCCTTGGAATCAGGGTCGCCAGCCTCTTCTCGTGCTGTGTGACCCGCAAGCTCATGTTAATAAAACTTCTTTTTGTTTCCCGATATCGGAGTGAAGCTCTCTGTTTTTGGACACCAACCCTAACAGTATCCACAACATACACAAAATTATGGGACACAATAAAAGCAGTGTTAAGAGGAAAATTAATAGCACTAGATGCCTATGTGAAAAACCAAGAGAAATTACACACAAGAGATTTAACAACTCAGCTTAAGCCTTTGAACAATTAGAAGCAAACTCACCTAGAAGGAGTAGATGGCAGGAAATAATCAAACTTAAGTTCAAATGAAATCAGTGCAATGGAAACAAAGAGAACAATACAAAGAATCAATGAATCAAGGAGGTGGTCCTTAGAGAAAGTCAACAAGATAGACAAACCCTTATCCAAACTAACAAAAAGACAGTGAGAGAGTATTCAAATTAACGGAATCAGAAATGAAAAGGGTGACATAACAACAGACACCCAGGAAATACAGAGAATTATCAGGTCATACTTTGAAAATCTATACTCTACTAAAATAGAAAACCTAAAAACAAAAATGGACAGCTTTCTGGACAAGTACCAGTTACCAAAATTAAATCAAGAACAGACCGATAACATGAAGGGAAATTGAAGATGTTATTAAAAGCCACCCAAATTTAAAAAAAAAAAAAAAACCCAGGTCCAGATGATTTTACTGCAGAATTCTACCAGACATTCAAAGAAGAAGTAATAGCAATACTCAACAAACTGTTCCATTCAGTGGAAACTGAAGGAACACTGCCAAATTCTTTTTATGAGGCCACAATTATCCTGATATCCAAGCCACCCAAAAATACAACTAAGAAAGAGAAGTACAGACCAATCTCTCTCATGAACATTGATGCAAAAATACTCAACAAAAATTTGGCATACCGATTGCAACAACATTAAAAAAAAAAAAAAAAAGTAGGCTTCATCCCAGAAATTCAGAGATGGTTCAACATATTAAAAACTATGTTATCCATCATATAAACAAATTGAAAAATAACACATGATCATCTCCTTAGATGCTGAAAAAAATCTTTGACAAAGTGTGATGGAATGTTCTCTGTATGCTGTAAATAAAGGACTGTTTTGGCCTATGTGGAGCACTGTAGAAGTGAGTGGAGAATCAGAGGTCAGACAGGTAGAAGGAGGGGGTAGTTAGCCAGTCTCCATCCAACCCCCGAAGAAGACAGACATGTAAGGAATCCAGGTGAGCCATGGATTAATGGAAACGGGTTGAATTAAGTGAAAGAGCTAGCTAGTAATGTGCTTGAGACATGGGCCAACAGTATGAAGTTAATATAAGTGTCTGATTCATTTCTTTGGGGGACAAAAACCGCTGTGGACCAGGCCCAAATGGGCCTGGGAAACTGTATACAACACAAACTCTAACACTCTTTTGTGATAAAAGTCTTGGAGAGATCAGAAATACAGGAAAAATTTCTAAGTGTAATAACAGGGATTTGCAAGAAGCTGACAGCCAACATCAAACTACATGTAGAGGAACTCAAAGCAATCCCACTAAAATCAGGAACTAGACAAGGATGTCCCCTCTCCCCTTATCTATTCAATAGAGTTCTCAATGTCTTAGCCAAAAAAGTAAGAGAACGAAAGAAGATTAAGTAGATAAAAACTGGAAAAGAGGAAGTGAAACTATCTCTATTTGCAGATGATATGATTGCCTATCTAAGTGACCCACAAAATTCTACCAGGGAACTTCTATGGCTGATAAACACCTTCAACAATGTAGCAGGATACCAGATTAATTAAAAAAAATCAGTAGCAGTCCTATACACTAAAGATAAACAAGCTGAAAAAGAAATGAGGGAAACATCACTCTTTATAATAGCTGCAAATAGCATTAAATACCTTGGGGCAACTACAACCAAAGAAGTAACAGATCTGTTTGACAAAAACTTTAAATCGCTAAAGATAGAAATTGAAGAGGATATAAGAAAATGGAAAGATCCCCCATGTCCCTGGGTAGGTAGGATCAACGTAGTGAAAAATGGCAATTTTACCAATAGCAATCTACAGATTCAATGCACTTCCCATGAAAATCCCAACAAAATATTTTATGGACCTTGAAAGAACAATACTCAATTTCATTTGGACTAACAAGTAAGCCAGCATAGCCAAAACAATTATGCTCGACAAGAGAACTTCAGGAGACATCACCATTCCCAACTTCTAGTTATACTATAGAACTACAGTATTAAAAACAGTCTGGTACTGGCATAAAAACAGATTTGTGGATCAATGGATTCGAACTGAAGGCCCCAACATTCACTCATACACCTATGAACGCCTGATTTTTGACAAAGAGGCCAAAAATATTCAATGGAAGAAAAGAGTATCTTCAACAAATTGTGCTGACTTTACTTGATGGCAGTATGTAAAAAATGCAAATAGATCCAAGTCTATCACCCTGCACAAAACTCAAATCCAAGTGGCTCAAAGACCTCAACATAAAACCAGCTATGCTAAAAACATGCAGCTCCAGGAGCCAGTAATCCCACTCATAAATATGTAACGTAAGTGAACCATCATGTGTGCATTGCAGGAGGTAGGGATAAGAATATGTGCTCCAGGTTTCTAACAAAACAGGACAGTCAAAGGTAGACAAATGCCTAGTCCTTCCAGGAGGCATATAACAGATGGCAGCAAGTGTAATGCCCAGACTCTGCCATGGTGTTTACTCTCCACATTAGCACAGCCATGCCACCAAACAAAACTGAAAATGATAAAGCAAAAGCACACAACAAAAATTCAGTGCCACCCCCACTAGAAATACACATGACAGGCTCCTAACATCAAGTAGCATCTTCATGCAAACTATGAATACTCTAAATAGTATATTTTCCATATAAATTTATTAAATACAGAACATTATTATTCTGCATTTCTGTTTTATTTCCCTGATGTTGTAAAACTGCTAGTACGGACATGCGAGGTCCAATACAGATTTTAAGTATATCTCTGATATTTATATCTATAAATAGACTGTCACCAAAGATTATACAAAAAGCTAACTGCTAATTTTTGGTGTCAAAAGAATTATCTGATTTGTGTAGATATTTCCATTTTTAATTTTAAAAATTCAATGGTGCTGTGAAAGTCTCTCTAAGGATCAGAAAACTTTCTTGTCAGTATGGTTGTCAGAGCCTACCTTCTCTGTGACATTGTCCACGCCTTTGGATTTGTGCCTTGTGATTTCCTGGCTGTACTTAATAGAACTTCAAAGTCATGTTGGAAGCATTTAAACTATTCAGTGGGCATCTGAAAAGGGCAAACCCAATTGGAACCCCGGGGCTTTAAAATATGTATAGCTTTGATAACATCTCATGTTCACTTAAAGCCTTTTATCCTCAGAATATTAAGCTCTCCTTGCATATTAACTGAAGAGTCCCGACCGTCACCCATGAGGCAAGATATTGGCTTCTGTACTTCTAAGAAATCCAAATGGTCATAGATTTATATACTTTGAAAGTCAGAAAAAGGCAGAATCATGCCTCCAGGTTCATGATATCCCAAATCTATAGGCATGCAATTTGGGTCAATTCTCCTGTCTTCATTAATAATTTTGTGCCCATCTTCTTTATTATTCCTGCTTAGTTCTCAGTTTCAAGTTTCATGATAATTTTCTATAACACTCCCCAACCCACAAATGCCTTCCCTTTTTAAGCTAAGTGTGATGTTATTAGAAGAACATATCTGGAACCCTAAGCTTTAATTCATAACTGATCATCAGTACATTATTGGGATATGCTCACTTCTTTTTTAAATTTTTTTATTATGAATAAAGAAGTCACATTTTCTATTCTTGTATATCCTTAATCAAGGTCCCTTCCCCCTCCCACCAGATCAGGTCACTCTTTCTTCTTCACATATCCCCATCCCTACGATGGGCAGGCGATCCTAAGGTCCCAAGGTCCCAATGTTGCTTAGTTCAGCCTCCACTCCTGGCAAATCCAGTTTTCTCCCCCCAACATCAAGACTGAGTCAGGTGTTCCTCTAGAAGAAGTGGGATCCAAGGTGTCATTCCAAGGTGTTTCTGATCCTAAGCTGTTCATCAGTTGTGGTTTGCAGCTTGGGCATGCTTTGCTTTTTTTCTTTTTCTTTTTTCTTTTTGTTTAGAGTCCACTAATGAGTGAGTACATCCACTGCTTATCTTTCTGGGTTTGTGATACCTCGCTCAGGAAGATATTCTCCAAATCCATCCATTTGCCTGCAAATTTTAGGATATCAATTTTTCTTACTGCTGAGTAGTACTCCATTCTGTAACTGTACGACAGTTTGTTAATATATTCTTCAGTTGAGGAAAATCTAGGTTGTTTCCAGGTTCTTGCTATTACAAAAACACCACTATGAACATAGTTGAGCTAATGTCTTTAGAGTGTGTAGAATGTGCATCTTTAGGGTATTTGTCCAGTAGTGGTGTTGCTGGATCTTTGGGGAGATTGATTCTCAGTTTTCTGAGAAACTGCCATACTGCATTCCAGAGTGGCTGAACAAGCTTACACTCCCACCAACAATGGAGGAGTGTTCCCCTTGCTCTGCAACCTCTCCAGCATAGGCTGTCATCTGTGACTTTTATCTTAGCCATTATGACAGGTGTAAGGTTGTATCTCAAAGTTGTTTTGATTTGCATTTCTCTGATGGCTAAAGATGTTGAGCACTTTTTCAAGTTCCTTTCAGCCATTTGTAATTCTTCTGCTGAGAATTCCCTTTTTAGTTCCCAACCTCATTTTGATTGGGTTATTCAAGGTTTTGGGCTCTAGTTTCTTGAGTTCTTTATATATCTTAGAGATCAGCAGTCCTCTGCCACTTGTAGGGTTGGTGAAAATCTTTTCCCATTCTGTAGCCTGTCGTTTTGTCTTATGGACTGTATCATTGGCTTTACAGAAGTTTCTCAGTTTTAGGAGATCCCACTTATTGGTTGTTGTTCTTAGTGTCTGGAGTTTTTTTTAAGATTTATTCTATTATTATTATTATTATTATATTACTATTATTATTATTATACAGAAGAGACACCAGATGTCATCATAGATGGTTGTGAGCCACCATGTCAATGCTGGGAATTGACTCAGGACCTCTGGAAGAACAGTCAGTGCTCTTAACCTCTGAGCCATCTCTCCAGCCCCAGTGAGTTATTTTTTAAAGCATGAAGTTGGAAGGGAAATGTATATGATGAGCTCATGAAGAGTTGAAGGGAAGTAAATATTTTCAAAGTACATTGTATTTGTGACTAAATCCTCAAAACATAATAAAATTATGTATTTATATCTTCTATTTATCTATAACTATCTAACAATACATATCTATCATCTGTCTCTCTCTCATACATACGCATACACACAGACACACATTCACACACACACACACACACATATGTAATGTGACCCATCAGTTTTTCAAGAATATTCAGCGATAGGAGATGAGAACAGTGGAGGAGAGAGTTGGACAGAGAAATACATGTGAACCATACAGCTTCAGTTTTTTTGACTAAAATAAAAAACTTTTAAATCCATATTTAGGATACCAAGTATCATAATTGTTGTTGTTGTTGTTATTACTATTAGTAATGGTAGTTCTGTAGCTACTTCTATTGTTTTGTATAATTCTTGTGTGCCTTCCTATGTACATGCATTCTTATCTACCTGGTTTTCAGATGGCAGCTTCTATTGTACCAAAGCTCATTGCAATATTTCCCCCCAAGTGAGTGGAAATTAGTGCTACTTCTTTTTTGAGATACAATGCAGAAGTGCAGAGTTCATCAGAACATTAGAAATGCCCAAAGAGAAGCTCCTCCCCAATATCCTCTGTTAATCAATGTCTCACTGCCATAATAATATACCTAAAGCTAAAATAAGTGGGTTATGTTGATCTTGATAATGGCTTTGGAGACCAAAGAGCATGGCAAGCTCACTGGCTACTCTACAACACTGAGGATAAATAAAAAGGAAATCCCACATGCAAGAGAGACTGAGCATATAAAGTAAGTTCATTTTTTAAAAAAACTGACTTGCCTGAAAGATTCACATTAGTCTCATTGAAGAGTGAAGAAGCCCCCAAAGATCTCAACACCTTCCACTAGAAACCACATTCATATCACCATACTTCAGACCAAGTCTGCAGTCCACAAAACTTTAGAGGGTGGAGCCAAACCACATCTGAGCCAAGGCACACATTAGCAAGCCAGAGTGGTGGTTTTGAGTTACAGGAGTTGGGACAGAAAACAGAAGAGTAAACAGAAAAGAGGGAGGTCAAAAACTAAATTCATAGGTAAAAAATAAAATATATCATAGTTCAAATTATATTTTAATTAAACCCTCAATACTAATACCTTGACAAATACATTAGTTTTAGAAATATAGAGACCTGAATATTCCTTGATGGCAGCCAAACCAAGGCAGAGATATAGGAATAAGACTAGCCCAATGAGTTGTTTTTGGAGATGCATTCTAGACTATTGTGTGTGTGTGTGTGTGAGAGAGAGAGAGAGAGAGAGAGAGAGAGAGAGAGAGAGAGAGAGAGAGATGAGTATGTTACAGAAAACTCATTATCTGGGTATCTGGGGCTGGGAGCATAGCATGATAATGGCAAATTGAAGTAGCACACACAAGACCTTGAGTATGACGCCAGCAATGTTACATTTATACAGAGCATAATACTGCTGCAGATGGTTTTTTAGCCTAGAAAAAAAGACTATCCTCACATAACCTTGGGCTCTCATCTTATAATTGCATGTTTCAGTCTTTGGAAGGACAGAGATGTTTAGCTTTTTGCTGATTTGATTGTATCTCATGAATATTCTCACAGCTTCTTTCTCCATCTCTACCCACCTCTGAGTGCTGTGCAGACTTCTAGTGCTGCTTGTTTGAGTGCACCTTGTTCCTATTCTTGCCTGGTTAAACATTTTGCCTCTCATCTGCTGCCCATCTGGATTTTATCATCGAAGTATCCTCAGTTCAAAGTTAAAAGGAGTGGATGTTCTGGTCCTAACAGCCTTGCTGCATCACAGGCTGTACCTGTAATAATATCCTGAGGGTCTACTAAAAATTTTAATATAATCTAAACAATTCTTTTATTGAAATTAACAGTAATAAGAAGAATCAACAAGATAAATGGAGAAATAGGTCATGATTGATGGCCAGAAATTCACTCATACAAGTGCATCAGTTTTCAACAGACTTATATAGACATCTGACAAAATTTCAAAAATTAAACAGACTATTTAAATATTCAAGTTTAGTTTGAAACTGCAAAAAGCAAACTGCAAAAAGTTAAAAAATATTTTGTGTTCCTTTTATGTAGCTTTCCCAACAGTGCCATCCTCAGTCATCATGGTGTGTTTTCTAAGCGAGGAAACAGATACACAGTAATGCTAAATGTAAACTTATTTGTGTTTTGTCAATTAGACATATACTCATTTCAGCATCCGTGTTCAGTGCACTCAAGAAGTCACAGCAGCTGTGTGCATGGCATAAAACCTGTACAATATCAATGAATTTCATACTCTATCATGGACTGGGGAAGGGATCATGAACTCTCACATCTCCCTGAGGAACTGTTGTCCATTAGCATGTATCATTATAGAATTTTTTCATATGTACAAACATACCCCAAAAGAAAGACACACATTGTTTTTGAAGATGTTTGTGGGACATAGTGTTAAGTGGGCTGATGGTGTTGTGAGTTGGTGTGTGTGGTGAATTGCGGAATTATTGCTCTCCACTGTTCATACAAATCTAGCTTGTCCAGTGTTAGCTGTGTACTACCTTTGTCTTGGGTAAGTAGGAAGAAAGCTTGCCTGTATATCAGCTGAATTTGTGAGACATGGAATGCATCAGGTTCTCAGATTTGTAACATGGAGAATTCTGGTCCTTACCCTCCAGTAGCCATTCTCTTCTCACAGACCATTTGCCTTCATTTATTTCCCATATTGTCCTTTGTTGATTCACTAGTAAATATTGAGTGTTCATCTTGTCCCCTTAGTATACTCTGGGCAGAGTGAGTCTGACCAAAGGGCTTTGTCATAAAAGTTCTATCTAGAGAAAGGACAGGCACAAGACAACTGCTGCCTCCCAGGATTTTCCCTAGCCCTCACCTGCCTAGTTAGTGAACTTGCTTCTTGGTCATTCTCTTTCTCTTAACTAGATCTTGGATGTCAGGATGTTTCATTATTTTTATGAAGCATAATGAAAGAGCTGAAGACATTTTGGTATAAGAGCATATTAGTAAAAAAGTATAAATTTAAAAATTAGGAAAATATTTGTATTTTGTGCCCTGTGCACCCCACCATTAGGACAAACCTATGAAGAAGTATACATGAAAATTCTTTCTGAGTCTTTCTATAAAATATGGATCAGAAACTGAGAGTCTGTATCTAGGTAAATTTGGTTAGTTGTGTGTGGGTCTGTGATTGGGATAACTAAGAAATGGGAGCTAATTGGAATAGAAAATGACTCCTATTTTGGAAAAACAGCAGGCATCATTATTACATCTGTTATATATGTCTTGCTTGAATGATATTTGATTCCCATTTGATACATTCCTAGAATATGACATGAGACATAGGGTAATTAATGCAGATCCTATACTACAAAACACATGCAAGGCTCTGTTGTTTGTTATGACTGCTGGGAATTCCATCTTAATTCTGAACCTCATTCTTTGATTGGGTAATTCAAAGTTTTGGTCTCTAGTTTCTTGAATTCTCTATGTATTTTAGAAATCAGTCCTATGTCACTTGTAGGGTTAGTAAAAATGTTTTCTCATTCTGTAGCCTGTCATTTTGTCGTATTGACTGTATTCTTGGCTTTACAGAAGCTTCTCAGTTTCAGGAGGTCCTAATTACTGATTCTTGTTATTAGTGTCTGTGCTACTGGTGTTATATTTAGGAAGTGGTCACCTGCGCCATTTCGTTGGTGGGTATTTCCCACTTTCTTTTCTATCAGGTTCAGTGTGCTAAGAATAAGTGACAATTAAGAGCTCAGCCCTGAATGGGACATCTCTATCACCACTCCCACAGGGTTCAGGGAGCATTGTGGAAGAGGAGGTATTAGGAATGTAAGAGGAGGAGGATGGGGAGAAGTGTTATGAAATGCTGTTTCCTGGAGATGACGTGTTCAGTGCTCTCAAGAAATCACATTAGCTGTGCACATGGCATAAAACCTGTACAATATCAACGAATTTCATACTCTATCATGGACTGGGGAAGGGATCATGAACTCTCATGTCTCCCTGAGGAACTGTTGTCCATTAAAGTGCCACAAAGTAGGGAGTTGTTGTATTTCCAGTGTTGTAGCTACTGTTAAGTTGTTTATGCCCTAGGAAATAACTCAACACACAAGCTCATGCAGGTGAACCAAATTAAACTCAGTGATTCATAAGAAAAAAGAGACAAGGTATGGCAGCTATGTCCAAATTAAATCATTATTGGTACTATGGTAACTGAAAAAAATTAGAGACGGGTGAAAATTGCATGAAAAGAGCATTCTAAATTTTGAACAGCAAGAAGATGGAAGACCTAAAATGTCAATTTTGTCATATTTAATAACTTTGCTTTAAGGTGTAAGCACATGAAAATACAACTGCATTCTAATGATATTTTGTGAATTTCTTTATTCCCTTTGCAAAGAATAAAAGTCTAATTTTCTCCTCTCTAAAAAAAGAAAGAAAAAAGGAAAGAAAAAAAGAGACATAAAATGAGGAAGAGGAATTATGGTGTAGAAGTGTTTAGAATGAGTGAAAAGGCAACAAAAGTAATGGGATATAGTAAAAGTAACATAAAGATAAAAAAAAATACAAACAGACATGGAACCAGAGAGATAATTTAACATGTGCCTGTGTCAAGCCTGATGAACCAAGTTTGGTCCCTAGAAACCACTTGGAAAAACAAGAGAATCGACTTCCAAACATTGTCCTATGGTTTCTACACATATGCCATGGCATGTGCTTGGAGAGAAAGAGAGAGAAAGAGAGAGAGAGGGAAGGAGAGAGAGAGAGAAGCAGAGAAAGATATGCACAGAAAAATAAGTAAATGTAATAAAAATAAAATGCATGAGGAGTAGATATTGTCCTGGCACCAAAGAAAGGAGGCAAGTTCATTGCATTTCTTAACATATACCCTCTCCCCAATGGCATCTGATAATCGGTTCTACTGTTCAAAACAATGCACTTGATGGAAAACTGGCTTAAGATAAGCTCTTCAGTTGCTACTTCACAACAATTGACTGTGCTAGCCAACTTCTACAGACCGTCTTAAGCTGCTACTGAGGGTCAGGGAGGCAAACTCAAAGAAATAGATGTCCAAGGACACACAAACTCATTCTTCCCTAGGAAGTTACCCACCTTACTCTGAGAACCTAGGAAAGTCCTGATCTCTTACTCCAACTACAGCAGGGTGGAATCAACACAGAGATTCCCAGTTGTATTAGGTCAGCTTGACCTCTATTGACACACCACTGATACACTATTATCTCAGCTCTCAGGCTATCATCCCAGGTTTACTCCCAGCCTTCTGCAGCCCCTGTCCTCACCCCTATTTCAGCCTACCAGGACTCACTCTTACCTGGAAAGAACATAAAAGAAAGCCACAGCAGCAGGAGAAAGAGCATGAGCTTGGCCATCTCAGTCTGGGCTGGCAGAGGACACAGCAGAGCAGCTGGCAGCAAGTGCCTAGAAAGAGATCAAGGTAGATGAGAGTAGGCTAAAGGGTCTGTTCTGAGCTTCCCTGAGGATGTGGGCAGGAGATTCCTTATACTCCTGCCAGTGGGTGTTTTGCCAATGCCAGGGTCAGGAAAGTGTCACACAGAACCAGCCCCTTCATAGCTTCACAGCTAAAAGAATGTTCCTGGATCCCTTTCATATTTCTACATGGGTGAAGCTAGGATTGTTCACTTCCTACTTGAGATTCCCTAACAAGAGCTCAGAACACCACCTCAGACTTTTATTCCTATCCAGTCTTGACAGTGGTGAGGTAGCTTTAACAAGAGAACATTGTTAGTGAGATTTGTAAACCAGGATGTGCACCCAGAGCCATTATGTCTCATTTATAGGAGATCTTTATATTAGATCACAGTAGAAACATAGCAAATGACATTCAGATAACATATGTAGAAGGGACATTGTAGATTCTTGGATTTTTTTTTTTACAAAGTACAAAACAATTTCTCCTCATGTAAAGTGTTAGTCACCTGGTTTCTAAATATCTTTACTAACCAAGTAGGATTTTCCCATATGCAGATTGAGCTTTTTAACCACACTCAGCTAAAATACTAAGATTTTTACACATTTCATGATAGCCTGACCTGTGTGGGGGGGCACACAAGGCAAAAAATACTAATCAGTCTACTAATTTGTAAAATTATATTTCTACTAATATTCCCTATGGTATCTTTGTTTATATCATCATGCTTAAAAGAACGACTGTGCAAGACTCTGAGCATGCCTGTATATCAAGCCAGGGGAAGAAGAAAGAGTGCTGGTTAAGTTCCCCAGCTGAACAGACTGAGGATAGCAAATATCTCAGGTAGGAGGAGATATCTTATGCCTCCTCTGCCACCCTTCCTGTACATGAGATTCACAATAGAGCCCTTCAGAGAGGGTTACTCTGCATAGTTCATGAACAGTGAGCAGATTAGGCACCTATTCCTCATTAATAACGAAACAAAGGATAAAAAAGAATAAATTAATGAAGGAATGAGAGTGTGGATGGGTAGATAGATGAATGGATGGATGATTGTCTAGTGGTCTGTGTGTAAAAAGCAATGACTGGAGGCTGACAACCAGGACCACAGGAGCATCACACTCTGAGAGCTTAGTGCTCTTCATGCTTTGCAAGAATGACTAGTATACATGAGAGCTCTTTGTCTAGCTTCCCAACAGAAAGGTAGTGCATCAGACACTGGAGGAGTCCAAGATGTATGAATGCTAGGCCACAAGATTTAATAATTTAAAGGATAACAACTGATCCTCTGTGCTCTATCACTGTATTTACCACTATATGCTCCATGCCTCACTGTAGAGAGCTGCCTGCTACTGCACCCTAGAGATGGTGCTGATTTCCGACCTCCACCCCCCGTGGGTGAGTGCTCTCTTTTGATAAACAACTCCTTATTTGGCTTGAGCCTGGGGCATGGTTTGCTGTTGCGTATGTGGACCTATGAGCTGTGCCCACATGGCTTATTGGGATTGGATGCCCTGAGAGTTTCTAGTCAGTGGGCGGGGTTTCCTGGGGGAGGAGAAAGAGAAGTAGGGAGAAGAACAAAGGGAGAACAATTGTAAAGGTCCCGAATAAACTGCTGAAAGAAGATCCTGTGTGTTGTGCTTTCCTTGCTGGCAAGGTTGCGCGTGACAAGTGGTGGCCCGGAGAATCAATTCCTGCGAGCTTTAGGCATCAGAACTTTCTGCAGTCGGGGGTCGACAGGTAAGTCCCAGGTAAATTGGAATCCGCAATCAAAGCGGGTAGCTCTGACCTGTAGATAAGGCGGAGAAGAGGGAGCTCACTGACGAGTGGGTGTAACCTCTTGTAGCCGTGAACGCACGGCAACCTTGAGCTTAAAGGATGCTCTGCAACTTTGAGCTTAAAATGAAAGTAACAGCAGTTGCAAATTTAGGCTTAAAGTGAAAGCAACAGCAGTTGCAAACTTGAGCTCAAAGTGAAAGTAAAAGCATTAGCAAAGCTGGGGCTGTTTGGTAAGGGCTCCGAGAAGATTTTTAAGGTACGAATTAAAGGTTATACAAGGATGGGGTCTTCAACCTCACATCCAATTTTTTTGGCTCTTAAGGAGCTGCTTCATTAAGGTTTTTGTGAGTCTGCTCTGCTTGCTAGCAGTGGGAAAGATTCTTGGGTTCCTACACCATATTGAAAAGCAGCCAAGAGGGGTGGATTCAGCATTTAAAGTGATAGCAACATTTTAAAAGCTCTTTGAGTTGAAAAATGATTAAGAATTCCTAATAAAACAGATTTAGACTCTCAAAACCTCTAAACGGGGAAGGAAATAAAGATTAAAAAAAAGCCACATAAAGATGTCAGATAAACAGAGAGTCTGGATTCTGGTTATTGCATTTTCTTGTAATTTTTTAACTTTTAAGGAGCTAACTGCAGAGAGACAACTGATTACTAAGGCTGCTAAGTCAAACAAATGCATATACTTTAAAGATATCCTGACTTTGAAATCTGTTTATAAGAATATGTTACTTGGGAAAAGATTTTCTGCTTTTGTTTCCACGGAAGATCAAAACCTGTGGATTGGTTCTAGGCAGGTGTGGTTCCATTTGCCAAGGCCACCTGAAGCTGATAACAGGCCAACTTGGAGATGTTGGGAGGAGAGATCAGAGAGGGCAGGCAATGAAGAAGGACAGAGTGAAGGGGGAGAGTTGTACCCTGACCTTGCTAATATAGAAACTCCTGAGTCTACAGACTCAGAGGAAGAGCTGTTGGGAGACAGTAATTGGATTAGAGGATATCTCGGGATTGCAAATTATGAATTGAAACCCCTTTATGACATTCTGAAAGGAGAGTCAGCTTTAGACTCCACGAGAGTGATGACAGTGGAAGCCAGAAAGGCACTGCAGGTAGTTGAGCAGAGGTTGCAGGATGCATGCCTAAATAGGATAGAGGAAGGAAAAGATTTTGTCCTATGCCTTTTACCCACATTCAGACAACCCACAGGGGTACTATGGCAATCAGGTCCACTGTTGTAGATACATCCAAAGGTATCGCCTAGTAAAAGTATAGAACATTACTCTACAGCAGTAGCTGATTTAGCTCAGAATGGCATCCAACAATCCATTCAGTATTTTGGACATGTACCAGCCGTAATAATTGTGCCATACACAGTAGCACAAGTTAACACCCTGTGTGTTGTTGTTGATGATTGGGCAATTCTTCGCTGTACCTTCGCTGGAAAAATAGATAATCATTACCCACAACATCCTCTTATGATATTTTTTAAGGAGCACCCCATAATTTTTCCGAAGGTCACCGCCACAGAGCCAGTGGCGGGAGCTGTCAATGTATTCACTGATGGCTCGAAAATAGGAGTAGGTGCCTATATATTGGTGCAAGGCAAACAACCAGTTCAACATCAATTTACTCCTGGTACTCTTCAGGTAGTAGAACTTCAAATAATATGTGAGGTGTTTAAAGAATGCCATTTTGCCTTTAACTCGATATCTGACTCAGCCTATGTGGTTAATGCTTTAAAGGTGCTTGAAGTGGCAGGACCAATAAAATCATCCAGTACGGTCGCTGTCCTATTTAACCACTTGCAAGACTTGATTTTGCAGCATAAGGAGAGATTTTTTTCCTCAACATATCCGTGCGCATACTGGCCTTCCAGGTCTACACAGTGAAGGCAACGCCAAGGTGGATATGTGCACTAGACAGGACTGGGTATTCTTTACCTCTCCTGTAGTCAAAGCTCAAGAATTTCACCAGCTATATCATGTGAATGCTAAGACCTTACAACAAAAGTTTCAGATATCCAGAGCTGAGGCACGTCAAATAGTTTTCGATTGTGCTCAATGTGTGGTGTATCACCACCCACCTTCCCTAGGTATTAATTCCAGAGGGATTCTGCCATTAAAAATATAGCAAATGGATGTTACTCACATTTCTGAATTTGGCTCTTTAAAGTATGTACATGTTTCTGTGGACATGTGTTCTGGTATCTTGCATGCCACTGTCATGTCAGGAGAGAAAGGATGCAATGTCATTGCATACTGCCTAGAGGCCTGGGCAGCTTGGGGAAAGCCCCTGCAGGTAAAAACTGACAATGGCCCTGCCTATACTGGAATGCAGTTTACTGCATTCTGCAGACAAATGGATGTACAAGTAACTCATGGATTGCCTTACAATCCACAAGGACAAGGCATAGTGGAACGTGTTCATCGCATGCTGAAGGAATGCTTACAAAAACAAAAAGGGGGAATAGGCCACGGCTGCACCCCCAAAGAAAGACTATCTATAGCTCTGTTTACCCTTTTTTAAATTTGGATGTTGATGGCCGCTCCGTGGCAGATAGACATCTGATTCTCATCCCTAGCCACAGAGGCATGGTGAAATGGAAGGATATTTTCACGAGCCACTGGCATGGTCCTGATCCATTGCTTACATGGGCGAGAGGTTCTGTTTGTGTCTTTCCTCAGGACCGGCAAGATCCAGTGTGGATACCAGAATGGCTAACCAGGAAGGTCCGAAATGACAAGTATGATGCTGACTTTGAGGGCGAGGATTGGCCCTGGAATGGGTACCTGTCCCGGTACAAAGCCCTAATGCCATGAGCTTGTTTAGAGCTAGGAGAGATTTTGGCATGACTCTAGCTGTTGTTACAGCCATTTCTCTAGCTGCAATTGGGGCCACCATGGCCACCATTGCTATGAGTCATACCATTCAGACAGCTCAAACACTTAACAATGTGTCTGACATGCCTTAGTCATTCAAAGAGGCATTTCTGCCCAGCTTAAAGGCGGGCTGATGTTGGTCCACCAAAGGATTGACCTGGTGCAGGAGGAGGTTGATGTCCTCTTGCAGATGGCTCAGTTGGGATGCGAATGGAAGTATCAGGCCCTATTCGTGACTTCTATTCAATATGAAAAATTTTCCTATGCTGCAAATTTGTCTAAAGTTTTGTCAAGTTATTTTATAGGAAATTGGTCAGGTGAATTCGAAGCGACCATGGAGAAGTTAAGAGTTGCAATCGTTGCTGTGAATTCAACTCGAGTGGACCCTGAAGTTGCTGAAGGACTGACGAGATGGATGTCCACCGCCCTCAATCATTTGAAGGAATGGGCGGGAATGGGTGCTCTGGCTGGCTTGATGGTGCTGATAATTCTGATTTGCCTGTGGTGCATCTGCAAAATGAGGTTCACACAACATAGAAGCATGGCCATGATTGTTCAAGCCTTCACCGCCATTGAGGCGGGACAGCCCCCACATATTTGGCTTGCTGCCTTGAAAGAGTAATGTTTGGCACGGGTTGCGAGGCTAAGCACTGCACATGGTTTTGCCTAGGTAAGGCTTCATGAAGAGCATGCCTAATTGCATACAGGTTGGCACCCACTATCCTGTCCTCATAAAAATGGGTGCCGGACAGGTCTGTCCCTGTCTGAGTGGATGACACCTGGATTAGGGATAGCACAAGTCCTCTTGCATAATGGGGATTAGGCCTCTGCTCTTGCCCGCTGCTTTTGCGTGATTTTTTAATTATTAAATAAGGGGGAGATGTAGAGAGCTGCCTGCTGCTGCACCCTAGAGATGGTGCTGATTTCCGGCCTCCACCCCCCGTGGGTGAGTGCTCTCTTTTGATAAACAACTCCTTATTTGGCTTGAGCCTGAGGCATGGTTTGCTGTTGCGTATGTGGACCTATGAGCTGTGCCCACATGGCTTATCGGAATTGGATGCCCTGAGAGTTTCTAGTCAGTGGGCGGGGTTTCCCGGGGGAGGAGAAGGAGAAGCAGGGAGAAGAACAAAGGGAGAACAATTGTAAAGGTCCCGAATAAACTGCTGAAAGAAGATCCTGTGTGTTGTGCTTTCCTTGCTGGCAAGGTTGTGCGCGACACCTCACTAACATTAACAGAAGGATTCTGAGTTCTCACGGTTTCTAAGCCTTACTACCTCATTGTAATCACTGTAGAAAAGAGTTAAAAAAAAAACAAAAACAAAGTGAGGAAAACAGGACTAGTCAAATTAATGCTATTTCTAACAAACGTATTTGTTCTTGTAAGGCATCAATTTGTTAACCAGCTCTGAGTTTTGCAGTTTTAATGTACTACTACCAGGTAACACAACATGTGTCATCAGGCAGGGTTTACATATCAGCTCAATAACATGGAAAGAGAAATTGAAACACAAGAAAAACAATTATTTTGGTAGATATCTTAAGGAAATTTATGAATGTCAAATCTGATAGTATTTTTCAAGGAAAGAATGGTGGCTACCGTCACATGGGTATTTTTCACAATATATTTATGTTTTTAAGAATGTGGGTCATAATGAAACCTCCACTTAGGTATTTGTGGAATATTGCTATACTAATAAGATTCTGTAACATCAATCTCATGATGGGAACAAAAACTTACATGATCATAATAACTCCATTTTCATGTTCAATTTACCAAATCCCACCATGGCTGACTTCCAGATTCTCCTAATGTTACCTGAGATCTAGTTATCTAAATTCATGCCTTATGTATAAATTTAATTGCCAATAAACGTCCTCTTTCCTCCTACAAAGCATTCCATACTTTATTATATTGCATGGCCAGCCTACTCTGAGGCCACCAGATAAAACTTCCCCCGCAATACAGAAAGTCCCTCCTATGATCATTCCAGACAGTGGGTGGCCAGAACTACCACAAGCTTCCAAGCCCACATTAAACATATCAGATCTTCCGGTGACAAACCTTGACTGAGACCTAACAAGGCTAAGTGTCTCAGCCAGAGCACTTTAAAAATTCTGAGATAAATATGTCATTGATAACCCACCATAAATGAGTTAAACCCATCATCTCAGGAAGTAAACTAAATTCTGGAGGAGTGAGTGTGTGTGTGTGTGTGTGTGTGTGTGTGTGTTTCAGTGCTGGTGATAAACATATTAGAAAAATGCTACAGCAGTAATAAGCCACAACCACAAACCCATAGTGTGTTTGTTTGATACCCAGTCATGGGTGTGTATCCTACCAATCATTCTCTCAAAGAAGATCAGCTCTACCCTGACACCTGATGTTATGGTCCAGGACAAGAACAGAGCTGCAAAACAGGCTGCTATCTCCTGAGAGGACAAGCAAGCTGACCTTACAGCCTGCCTAGCCTCAATTGTTAAATTAACCCAGCGAACTGGTATCCTCTTATAATATGTTATTACATAGATTTGTTGAATTGCAGAGTATATTCTAGAAAGCGACTTGCTTATCCTGGAACATGAGACAAAAATCTACATTTACAAAGGATCAGGATCAGAATCAGACCCTCAAAGCTCTCCTATCTGGTTACTCTATCCCTTTGCCAACATAAAGCACTGTTTTATTCCCACCACTACAGCTTGTCAAACCCAGCCAAAGGAACCTACTCCACCTTTTTTTTGGCTGTATCCTTTTGACTGCCACTGTTCAGAAACCAGGATTTTTCAGTTCACATGTAGGTGTAGGCCATGGATGGATTATACACACAGTCAATTCTGAGTTTGTGTGCATATTTCTCAGATGACAGTGGTATAAAATTTTTGTCCCAAGTTAATATCAAGCAGTATGCTTTTTCCCTATTTCTTTTTTGTCACTCCCACTCCAGACCCACTTCACAGACAGGAAGGACCCATTCTGAGAACATTCCCAGACATCCACTTTATAAAAAATAATCACCACAGCCCTTATCTTATTTCTAAATCAGAGATCAGGGTCATAGTGTTCTCATCTTACTGCAGGACCATATAGATACATGATGTGCCAGTATCTATATTGTTGGAGCCCATACAGTGACTCAGTTTTCCATACTGATGCACAGAATAAAAGTTTCATGGTGACTCAGCTATTCTGGAGTTCTAATGAGTTCAACTGGCTCCTTGCTTTAGCCTTGATGATGATGGGACTAGTCTGATTAGCCTCTGGGAAAGAATTCATTATCTTACTGCTGGAGCTAGCAAGAGGCATGTGATGTGATAATGAAGCTGCCAGCAGCCTGACTCAAGGACAGCACAAGGTTTTCTCAAGATAATGTTTGAATACTTGTAATATGCTTTGTTTTCATCCTGGCTTAAAATGTATACAAGTGCTTTTAGAAATAAACTTCTGGTCTTTGTGGTTTTGTACCAGAGTCCCTCTGAATTTTTGTTTCCTCTATTCTCCTTATATCTTCAGTGACTCCAGTGACTTTTAGGCTGGATTTGACACTTTATGCCATTATAAACCAAAGCTAATTCCCTCTGAGGAGTCAAGACATTGGCCACAGGAAGGCTCAGATGTCTATATGTTTTCTGCTAGATGCTATGCTTTGTAGAATGTTCAACAAAGCGTTGCTGGCTAAGCCCATTATGTTTTGTGAGTTGGACTGACAGAAGGATACTGAAGCAGTTTTTCATTATGATCTTTAGGGAAGTGGACCAAGTTAATTAAAAGATTAAAATGTTCTCAATGAACGTTGAAGTCTAATGGAAAATTTTGTATTTGGTTAAAGGGGTTGGGAGATCTTCATCTATGGAGGAATTTGGTTTTATCTTTCTCTTATTAAGATATTTTGTGGCCATTTTTGTTATTAATTTTAAGATGATTTCAAACTACATGATATAAACTTCAGTTGGGGAGCACAAGTAATTTAATGTTGTTTAGAACACTGGTGAGCTATGTGAGTTTATTGATCAATTCCTTCAATTTCAGAGGAGGTAGAAGCCACGAAGATTTTAACACTGACAACAGTTGCTCCAAACTTTGTACTTAAGTAAAAGTGGTAACTTTGAGTCAGAAGTTTCAAAGCCTGTGGTGATGGAGGCTAATGCTCTGACAAATTGAAACCAAGATTTTCTCAGCCATTTAAGCAGCCGTAGCCACGACAGTCATTGCAGTAGTGGTTGCTATGGTAATGGTGGAGAAGTGAAGATTTTGGAGAGTTGTATAAATGAAGGAGAAACAACAGACTTGTGACATTAGTTGAACTTGATGGTAATAGGGTCACTATAGATAAGAGATGAGCTGGACAACTCTCTGTGTTGGCCAAAATACTCAAGAACTGTGTTTGTCATTAGCTTAATATTAGTTTATTTTGGCATCTGTCTGTAGAAAGGATTAGATACTCTACTATAGGATTTTAGTGATGGTTATTTTGTCACCTGTACTGTTGAGGCTAAACCTAAGATTCTGGTCATGGTATTGTATATATGCACCTTTCCTAAAATATGGTCTTATTTAACTTCCTACATTCAAACTTTGTAAATCATCTGTTCTGATTGCAAAAAATTACTGTAGCTTCCATTGTCTATAAACTCACATTCATTGCATTGAACTTATTGCAGCCAAAACTGCTGCCACCAAAGCCACCATAACCAGTGAGTTTTCTTATATAGGAAGCATTGTGGTAAACAAAGACATCTGGATCTCTGCGTTTTGCTGACTGACAGCCAAGCTCCATGTCCAGTGAGAATCTTACCTCAAAGGAATAAGGTTTAGAGAAATGATGCAGGACATCTAGTATCTTCATCTGGCCTCTTGACTTGAGTATAGGCATGAACAATTGCATGTGCTTATGTGCCACCCACACTCCACCCCCCTACACAAATAAACAAAACTCTTCATATGATTTAATAATAAAAAGCCTTTTTATTTAACTTTAGAAAAATAAAAATATTTTTTATTGAGATATTAAAACTTTAAAACAAGTTTTCTATGTCAGATAGCCAGTGTCATTCTGTAATTTGCTGTCAAAGTCCTTGCAATCACCACCTGAAAAAGTTGGTTGTGCATCCCTCTTATTTATAGAGCCTGAAAGACATATCCATGGTTCTATATTAGATCTATTAATTGATACATATTGTAGCAATGTATAAAAGTAATAACCCACATACTAATTTCAAAAATTAATATTTGAAATTATCTAAAACTTGTTCATGAGCATATATATCTTTCTTTTTTTCTTCTTCTTTATTTTGTATTTATCAAAAAAAACAGTAAAAAATTTTTTTTAAAAAAAATGTCAAAGAGTTAACAATAACTATACAGAA
>PVIH01003703.1:45617-110826 GCA_004025045.1 Sigmodon hispidus
CCTTATTGAAGGTCTCTTCCCCCTCCCACCACATCTGATCATTTTTCTTCTCTGCAACTCCCCATCCCCTCCCTTGGCAGGGAGCCGACAGTCCTATGGTCACACTGGCCCAACAATGCTTGGATCAGTCTTCACTCCCGGCCAAATCCAGTTTTGTTCCCCCTCCCTCAAGAGTGAGTCAGGTGTTCCTATAGATGGATTGGGGTTTGAAGGGTCAGTCCAGGGTGTTTCTGATCCCAAGCTATTCAGTGGTTGTGGTTTGCTGCTTGGGCATGTTTGGCTTTTTTTTCTTGTTTGTTTGTTGGGCTGGAGGGATGGCTCAGCCGTTAAAGGCTTGGCTCACAACCATAAACATATATATCTTTCTTACATCTACACTGAGCCTTGTAATACCAGACTAAAGCCCAGGGTATGCCAGGCCTCATTATTGACTCACCTTCCAGCTAATAGAAGTCACAAATTTGTTCTAGTTTACTCTGAACAAGCAAGATACTGTTTAAGTGTACCCCACTGTGAATATTTCCCATACCGCTTCTCACCTAGTCCATCCCCATGTTGCTAAACACCTAAAATACCTAACACCTAAAAACCCAGAGTTTGGAGGAATTATGATTATTCCTAAGGAGACCAGTCACATCCCAGAATCAATGCACAGTACATAGGTGAGGGGAACCTAGTGATTTTTGCTTACCTAGGACACTGCAGCCAAATTCTCCTTACTCCATTCAGATCAGTGCTCAGGCAGAACCAGGACCTGACACAGGAGCCATCTTGTATGCGGACCTCAGTGTCTGCAGCTTGGGCTCACTAAGGTGGCTGGAGCTTCTTCCACTCTGTTAAGTTTTGGGAAATGAAGATTTAAGGAGACAATTACTGGCTTTCTCCAGCCCCTATTTCAAAGAAAATAACTTGAGAGAGAGATTTGGAGGTAGGTTTCAACAAAATCTAAGCTACTCTAAGATAAATCAGAACACTGAGACCTTGTTTGTAGCTTTTACTCAGACCTTCCAAGGCCAGTTGGCATGTAATATATGTAGTTTAAGTGTGATCCTAAAAGGTTAAACATTTATTTCATAAAAAATGTAATTGTTAACATGAGTGCCTACATGCTTGTGTAATTATGATTAAAAGGAGAGACATATTTTTACCAAATTAGACCAATGATTAAGGTATTATTTTCAGTACCTTGTGAGTTCATTCATTTCATTTATTAATAAAATTCAAAATATTTTAGTGAGTTCACTTGTATTTTCATGCATTTTCTCTCTAGCTAAAATCTCACACTATTATAATCTTTTAATCCCAAATAATAACCTGATTGTGACTGATGCTAACTAAACTTCATATATTTCATCAGTGTCTTGCTTGCTATCTTTTTTCTCTACTAGGGTCCATCATTTTTCTTCTTTGCTGTGCTTCCTCACCTACCCTCTTCTGGGCTGTAGCAGCTTTTCACACTTTCTTGTAGCTCGTGATTTTATAATTTTGAGTGATATGAAGCTTAGACTTTTCACAATATCTTTAGATTTCAATTCCACTGGTGTTTGAGAATTATAGGTACAGAGGACAAGAAGAACACATTGCTGAAGTGTCATTAACAGCACAGCAAAAGTGTTTTTACCAACCCCATGGAAACCCTGCAACTTTGACCATCATGCTGAGGCAATATTTACTGGTTATTCCACTGGATTTGGGTTCAAATCTACTTATTAGGTAGATAGCCCACTGTGTCAGTTTTCATAACTCATTAATACTTCTCAAATATTGTACACGGTCTAGAATTTAAAATGGTTGTGTGAGCATAGAGTAATAAAGACATTTTGAAAATAGCAAAGAATTCTTCTCATTAACGTTGTCTGAAACACCATGACCTATTCATGATTGTTTTGAGAGGTCAGATGTAAAGATATCTACCTTCACCTTGGTTCATCATCACTGATGTTTTTATTGTTGCTGTTTTACTAGCTTTTACAAATGAGCTATGGACACTTAAGCTGTTCTCCACAGTAGCCTTTTGAAGGTCTTCCTATCAGTTTCAGTTTGAAAGAGAAAAAAGTTAATGAAAAAGCAGCATTATTCTTAATAGCAAGAACCTGGAGAATCACTTAAAGAAATGTTGAGCCTTCTTAGCCATCAGGGTAATGAAAATCAGTTACTTTGAGTTTTATACCAATCATATTGCCTAAGATGAATGAAACAAATGACAGCTCATGCTGGTGAGGATGTAGAATAAGGGGAATGTTCCTCCATTGCTGGCGACAGTCCAAATGCTTACAGCCACTGTGGAAATAAGTGTGGTGGTTCCTTAGGACAATGAGTATCAATCTACTGCAATCTCAGCTATGCCAAACTTGGTCATATACCTGAAGGATATTTCATGCTACCACAGAGACACTTGTTCAGCCATGTTCATAGCTGCTGTATTTAAAATAGCCAAAGACTAGAAACAACTTACATTTCTGTCAATGGATGACTGAATAAAAAATGTGGTACATTTAAATGATAAAATATTACTCCACCTTTTCAAAAAATGAAATTATGAAAATTGTAAGTGGATAAATGGGCTAAACAAAATATCATCCTGAGAGACATTATCCAGACCTAAAAAGATAAATATGTTATGTATTCACTTATATGTTCATGTTAGCTGCTAAATGTGGATTTTAGCTATAATCTGTAGAACTTCATAGGTAGGTGATGTAAGGGACGAGGGAGAAGAACAGATCTCCCAAGGAAGGGAAAATAGAATAGATAATTATGAATGGATGGGGGGCTGTATGTGGAGAGGGGTAAGAGAGGGGATAAGAGAGGTGAGGAAGGGATAGCTAAAATTTAAGTCAATTTGAGAGATTGTATGAAAAACTAATACTGTGAAAGATTCTTAAATTATATGCCTATATGAAGATGATGTAAATAAAACTGTCAAATAAAGAAAAAAAAGAACCTGGAAACAACCTAGATGCCCCTCAACTAAAGAATGGATTAACAAAATGTGGTACATCTACACAATGGAGTACTTACTACTCAGCAGTAAAAAAAATGACATCCTAAAATTTGCAGGCAAATGGATGGATTTGGAGAATATCCTACTGAGTCAGGTATCACAAACTCAGAAAGATAAGCAGGGGATGTACTCACTCATTAGTGAACTCTAAACAAACAAACAAAAAAGAAAAAAGCAAAACATGCCCAAGCTGCAAACCACAACCACTGAACAGCTTGGGATCAGAAACACCCTGAATTAACACCTTGGATTCCACTCTCCCTAGAGGAACACACAACTCACTCTTGAGAGAGGGTGGAGAAAACTGCATCTGCCAGGAATGGAGAGTGAACTAAGCAATATTGGGGCAGTGGGACCATGGGACTGCCTGCAGCCTGCCCAGGGAGGTGATGGGGAGTTGTGTAGAAGAAACAATGACCCTATGTGGTGGGAGATGGTAGGGACACTGAAGCTTATGGGAAAGAAATGGGCAGGATATGGACAGCATGAATGACCTGTAAGCCAAGGGAGGCACTCAGGAAAAACTGCTTTCCTGAATATAAATGTGTTTTTCTGGGGATCTGTTGCAGTAGCTTTCATTGCAGCTGGAAAAGATATTTTTCTCCAACTTGATGAAGTGCACATATTCCACACATCTTCTTGGGCAGCTCAAGGTAGAGTATTTGTACAAGTATTCTGAAGAGAGTGGGGTAGAGACAGATTTTCAGGTTATACTACTAAGAGGAGATGTTGTTAAGTTGTTCCTCCATCATCCCCTTTGAGCTTGAAACTAAGGACTCCACAGAAAGAACGTCTCTTCCCAAGAGAACTTGTCCCCACATCCAGCACAAGCATATACTATCACAGAAGAGATGTAGCAGACTCATCTGTTACTTTCAGTCACTGAAGATAAGAAATGGTTGGAACTTTGGAGCCCACCTATTAAACTAAATCATTCTATGTATGGGACCCTTGAACTCAGGATAGAAGGAACATATCCAAGTCTCCCAGCTAAGTCAATGCCAATGCTGATGGATCAGTCAGATGTGGTTCCAGCTGTTCCCTGTAGCCAAGTCATAAGTCAGTCTCCTACCCCTCCCCTTCTCTTGCCTTTGCCTCACCTCCTGTTCTACTTTGAACATATACTTCTTTGGTTTGGCATGCAAAGTCGGGATATCTGGGTCAACAGCTCCCCAAGTTCTTTCTGCAGGTTGTGCCAAAATATTCATCACAAGATGTGCAAAGACTATATTTTCCTACAGAGCATAGATATTGTATTAGAATGGAAGACATTGCTGGTAGAGGTAGGTCAAGAGAGAAGATTGGGAATCTAGTGGAGACAAGGAAAGAGGGGATCTTACTTTAGTTACTTGACAAGATCTATACCTCAGTTGAGAAAAATCTTGTGCTCCCCTGGTGATTTTTATCACCATCAAACAACCTCCATAGAACTAGATTCTGGTGCAGTTACTGAACATCAGGGTCATCAGGAAAAGCTTCCAAATTGGAGAATGAAATTGTGCCAACTAGAAAATTCAGAAACCTGGATCCAAGGCTTTCCTTGTAGTTCCCGCCCTTCACAATCAAGAAGCTCAGGACACCATATCCAGCCCCCAGAGTCCTGCTCCCTTCTTTTCCTCTCCATGACACTCACCCATTACAGGAGACTCACACAAAACCATGACTCCTGGGAAGAAGAGGAACAGGAGCCAGTCCATGTGTTTGGGGAAAAGAATAAAGGAAAGATGGATGAGGTGTTCAGCCAGTTCCCAGACAGCACTCAGGAGTTGTGTCCTCAGAAGACTGTGAAATGGAACTGAAGCTGAACCTTTCCTTTGCCTTCCTATCTGAGTAATGTGAGCTGTGAACAATATGGCCCATTTATTGGTACTGGTAGGCTCTGCCTCTGCAGAGTGGGTGTTCTGTTTCCTCTCCCAAATCAGCCAGTGTGGGGTGTTAACTAGGAAAATAACATTGGCAAAAGACAGCTTCAGTTTTACCTCACAGGTTTGCAAGCACATGGCACACATACAATGGAGTGGATTTCCTCAGCCTATCGATATCATATAACATTAAGCTAAAGAAAGGGAGTCCATGAGAGTGAGGACCAAACTTACTTCCTAGTTTCAATATTTTGGCAGGAGATTACAAATCAGAAACCACTCACAGGATAGGAAATTTAAAGGTGCCAAATTGAGAAAATTCAATTATATCTAGGAAAGCAGAATCAACAACAATGCTGATTTCAGGAAACCATGGCACTTCTTCAGGCTATTGTCATTTCTTCATCTTTCCTGCTTCTTTTTCTCTCTCACTTCTGACAACTCATTGAGTAATTCCACATATATTTTCTCATGTCTTTGATCAAGTTATTTTGGGAGTGTTTCTATTGATACAGTCCAAGATTAAACCTCAATTTCTTTAGCCTGGATAGAGCAGGCTGCTCTTGCGATCGGCCTAGTGACTTCCCTTCCCCATTTCAAACAGCTCCACTCCTCTATGGGCAAATTTAAAACTCCAGACAAGAAATCTATTGTGAGCTCTATGATTGTACAATCTAATTCCTCCTTTCAGAATGTTTCACAATACTGTCCATCTACAGGGACACAAATTTACTCAAGCAAGGAAAAGCCACAGATTTGTATGAATGCATAGTGTATAGATGGGCTGTGATGTCGGGAACTTTAAAACTTGTCTGAGTGAAATTAAGAAGAATAGCATTCTGTACTGAAAGGAAGGTTGTGTAAAGTCCTAGAGGTCAGATCATATTTTTTTTCTTTATGATGTCTTTATTCTCAAAATGTTGACCCCATAAAATGAGTTAAGAAGAAATAATTTCTTTTTAATATGTGTGTTTTAGTTTTTGGGTTTGTGTGTGTGTGTGTGTTTGTGTGTGTGTGTGTGTGTGTGTGTGTGTGTGTAAGTATTCTTGGAGTCCAGTAAAGAGTGCTGGATCCCTTCCAGCTGGGTTCAGAATCTCCACAGTGAACAGGGTGTGCAAGTTGTCCTGGACCCAGTACACAGTGTTCTGCTCTTCGACTGGTGGCATCCGCAGTATCCATTCTCCCTGAGAGCATAGTTACTGCTTCCCATCCCTTGGGACAGCTTCTAGTTTAGTCCAGTAGTAATCAGATTCTGTTTGGAGGGACAGCTGGATTGTACATCTGATTAGTGATGCACATGCTGTTTGGATTCCTGGGGCTCCTATTACAGGAAATGGAAAGGTTGAATCAAGAGGAAAACCAAGTATAATTTACAAACATTTTAATGCAAAGTTTGCATATGTGAAAGGAAAAGCCTGGCCTCATTTTCTGTGTTAGACCCCAATTGGTGCTGTTGAATTTGCTCTTTATTCTCTTATCTCAACAAAAATGGATGATCCTGCATTAAGGGAGAACCAAGCTCTTACTCATCAAACAAGGAAGTTTCCCTGTGGTCATAGGAGCCCAGAGGTTGGAAATGGCTGCTCCATTGTTGCTGCTCCTCAAATCAAGTGAATATTTTCTTTTCCCTTTCTCCAGAAATAAAGCACGTGACAGGGTTGTCAGAACCTTACAAGATTGCCTTGAGCATCTTAAATGCTTTTTTGGTATTTATTACATGAATATTGAGTGTTTTGCTGATTTTGTATTTTGGATTTTTGTTTTATTGCATGAGACTGGTAAGTGGTGGTAATGATTATGTGCCCCTGGTACTGTTCTAAGAACTTTACATGTTGTATCTCTAATTCTTGTGTCTTGTAAGATAGTTGAAATCCTTCCCATTTTATGGTTGAGAAGCTGAATTATTGAATTACCCAAGGCCAGAACTGCTGGTCCCTGCAGAGCTAGGATTCTGACCCATGTCTTTGGGCTATACCACAACTTCAAAGGCCAGTCATTTTTCTTGTGGTCATAGGAGTAAAACGCAGTGGGCAGAATGTGATAAATAAAAAAGTAAAATAATGAGTTAGTTTGAATCTTTCAGATAAAAATGCATTAACTGAAAGGTAAAACAGGAAGAATGGTGCTGTTTGTACTAAACTGTTAGAAAGCCTTTATTATGCTAAAGGTCATTTTCAAAAAATGCATTGCATGTTGAAACCAGCCTTAAGCTAGAAGCAATTACTAGCTTTTCTCTGCCCTCTCCTGTATTTTGCAACCTTTCTTTTTCTTTTTTAAAATCATCCTGTGTACTTTCAGGAGCCTGGTCTTCTGTCCATACAGAAACATTGACACTCTCCTTTAGTCAAAGTTCTTTCACTGGCTTGTTCTGAGAAAAGGATAATGGGTGGGGTTTTGTTTATTCTTTTGCTAAGGAGAAAACTTTGCTTTCTTTTCTTATCTGTATGTGGCAGGAGGTAGGCAGTAAGACAATATTCTTACATTCAAGTTCTTGACTTCAGCCCTAGCACTGCAGTCCAGCTTCCCTGCCCCAAGGAAAGTAGCTGCGTGAGATAGAGTTTTTTTATGTAACCCAGGCTGGCCTTGAACTTAATCCTCTTACATTAGCCACCTGAGGTGCTGGGATTACAGGGGTGAGACACCAGACAGGACAAAGTCAATATTGTTTAAACATTAAAGTGTTGTGGAGTAGAGACTATTGTGAGCTAAACTGTTAAGTTAACATGCTGGTTTTTTATCACTCTTACCACACCATGCTATTTAAAGAACATTCTGAAGAAGCATCTGTTTAATACTGCTGGCAGCTAGCCTTACCCTACATTCAGGGGATCATTGGTTGAACAGAAAGTGAGACAGGGTCAGTAAAACAAACCAAAACAAAAATCTGACAACCAGAATTTTGGTACCGAATAAACAAAAGCAAACAGAAACCCAAGGTCACTAAGCCCTTCACCCATCTCTGCAATCAAGAGTGGTCTCTTTGAGGCAGAAAAAAAGAAGCAGAGTCTGAAGTTCCCTGAACAAATGATACCCTAGAGCAGGGGGATGGTGTCCTGGCGGGTATGGGTCTCCCATTTGGGTTTATTTAAAGGGTGAAATAAATGTGGCTTAATAAATGTTAAAAAAAAAAGAAAGAAAGAAAAAAGAAAAATGCAGATAGGTCCAAGCCAGTCACCCTGCACAAAACTCAAATCCAAGTGGATCAAAGAACTCAATATAAACCCACTCACACTGAACTTGATAAAAAAGAAAGTGGGAAATACTGTCCAACTCATTGGCACAGGTGAACACTTCCTAAATATAACACCAGTAGCAAGACACTAAGAACAACAATCAATAAGTGGGACCCCCCGAAATTGAGAAGCTTTTGTGAAACCAAGCACACAGTCAATAGGATAAAATGACAGCCTACAGAATGGGAAAAGGTTTTCACCAATCCTACAAGTGACAGAGGACTGATCTCTAAAATATATAGAGAACTCAAGAAACTAGAGCCCAAAACCTTGAATAACCCAATCAAAAAATGGGGCTCAGAACTAAAAAGGGAATTCTCAGCAGAAGAATTACAAATGGCTGAAAGGCATTTGAAAAAGTAC
The DNA here is from genome assembly GCA_004025045.1 of Sigmodon hispidus. NCBI lineage: Eukaryota > Metazoa > Chordata > Mammalia > Rodentia > Cricetidae > Sigmodon > Sigmodon hispidus. The sequence goes on from PVIH01003703.1 coordinate 54,080, forward strand.
TCAACATCTTTAGCCATCAGAGAAATGCAAATCAAAACAACTTTGAGATACCACTTTACACCTGTCAGATTGGCTAAGATTAAAGATGACAGCCTATGCTGGAGAGGATGTGGAACAAAGGAGACACTCCTCCATTGATGGTGGAGTGTAAGCTGGTTCAGCCACTTTGGAACACAGTATGGTAGTTTCTCAGAAAACTGGGAATCAATCTTTCCAAAGATCCAGCAATACCACTACTGGGCATATACCCTAAAGATGCTCATTTTCACTCCAAAGGCATTAGCTCAACTATGTTCATAGCAGCATTATTTGTAATAGCAAGAACCTGGAAACAACCCAGATGCCCCTCAACTGAAGAATGGATTAACAAACTGTGGTACATCTACACAATGGAGTACTACTTAGCAGTGAGAATAAATGATATCCTAAAATTTGCAGGTAAATAGATGGATTTGGAAAATATCCTCCTGATCGAGGTATCACAAACCCAGAAAGATAAGTAGGTGATGTACTCACTCACTAGTGGACTTTAAACAAAAAGCAAAGCATGTCCAAGCTGCAAAACACAACCACTGTACAACTTGGGATCTGAAACACCTTAGACCAGCTTCAAGATCTGCTGTCTGCCTGGGTGGCTTTTGTTCTTATGTTGGTCAGCTCTAGTCTTCTCTGCTTCTATTCTCAAGTTCAGGGATGAGAATGTATGCTTTGTGACATTATATGGTGGGATTAAATAACGGCCTTTTGGTTGTTTTTCAAGGATGTTATAGTTAATGGATTGACATGGGAAGATACTTTTTGGACTTTAGAACAGTGGTGAGACTGTTACGATATTTTGAAATTGGATTAAATACATTTCATATAACATGACAGTTCTAGAATATGGGGGGATCACAGGTGGATGCCTTTGAACCACAGACCCTGTGTCCAGAGCACAGTGAGATGTCAGCAGATTCTACCTCCTGGGCCACCTAGAGACTTCTTCTCCAGGGCCATAGACACAGCGCTGGCTCTGACCTCATGCTCACATTCAGTTGGGCCCTAGGCTAAAGTTGGGAGAGACCTTTCCCAGTGATCCCTAAAGACACATAGCAGGAAGGAAATCCCACAGCCAAGCCCCACCTCCAGTGTGAGCTGCATCATCACAGATGAACATCTTCAAACCTTGTAGACTCCGTGCCCAGACTAGAGTAAGAGATCATGCAGACCCTGTGTCTAGAGAAAACAGGAGGCATACAAACCCTCTAGCCACAACTGACTAAAAGCTGACTAAAAACTGAACCAAGGAGGCAATGGACAGACACCAGTGCAAGAATACATATAACAATATAAAGAACAACAAGGCACCACCAGAAGAAGCTGGTAGTTCACAACATCAAGACCTGAAAAGAGAAATGAAGAGGAAACAGAAGGAAACAACATTAAAAACACCTTTATGATGATTATAGAAGCCTTAAAAGAGAATGTGAAAAATTCCCTGAAAGAAATAGAAAAAAATACAACAAAAAATTGGAAAAGATGAACAAATCCTTGAAGGAAAGCAAAGAAAGCCAAAAAAAGGAAAACCAACCAACAAATGAAAGAACATTCCAGGAAATTAAAATTGAAAGAGAAGCAATAAAGAAGGCACAAAATGAGGCAAAGTTGGAAAAAGAAACTCTGAAGAAACAAAGTATAACTACAGATATAAGCATAACAAACAGAATCCAAGAGATGGAAGAGAGAATCTCTGGAGTGGAAGACTCAATAGATACATCAGTCAAAGAAAACAATAAAAACAAAAAAGCCATAACACAAAATGTTCAGAAAATTTGAGACATCATGAAAAGACCAAAACTGAGAATAATAGGAATAGAAGAAGGAGAAGAATATCAGCTCAAAAGCACAGATAATGTATTCTATAAAATCATAGAAGAAAACTTTCCCAAGCTGAAGAAGAAAATGCCTGTAAAGATACAAGAAACTTACAAACACCAAATAGATTAGACCCCCCCAAAAAAATGATTGCCCCATAATAATCAAGCCACAAAACATACAGAAAAAAGAAAAAAATAAGAGCTGCAAAAGAAAAGGGCCAACTTACCTGTAAAGGCAGAACCATCAGAATAACACCAGACTATTCAATGGAAATGGTGAAAGCAAGAAGGTCCTAGCCAGAAGTTATACAGACACTAAAAGAGCATGGCTGCCAACCTAGACTACTATATCCAGGAATCTATCTATATCCATAGATGGAGTAAGCAAAATGCTTCAGGACAAGATCAGATTTAAACAATACCTATCCACAAATCCGGCCCTACAGAAAGCACTAGAGGGAAAATTCCAACCTAAGGAACCCAGGTACACCCAGATTTAGTCTACTGCTGTTCATTTGATCTCAGTACCATTCATTATATACAATGATATTGTTACATATTTGTTTTCTTTCTTGTCACTCTATTTTATGTTATTGTTTTGGAGAATAAAGTTCTTTTAAAAAAAGAAAAAAAAGAAAATGTCACCTAAAGGGAGTGGTACTTTAGGAAGTGTGGTCTTGCTGGAGTAGGCACAGCATTGTTGAAGTGTGTCAATGTGGAGGTAGGGTTTTAGGTCTCATATATGCCCATGCTACACCTAATGTCTCTGTCTACTTTCCTGTTGCCTGCATATTAGTTTGTAAAAGCTCCTTCTCCAGCACCATGTTTGCCTACACACCATCATACTCTCTGCCATGATGATAAAAGACTAAACCTCTGAAATTGTAAGCTGCCATATCAATTAAATGTTTTCTTTTATTTAAAAAAAAGGAAAAGAAAAATAAAGTTCTTTGAGAAAAAAGAATATGGAGGACAGAGACAGACTATAGTAGTTTTAATGATAAATATCCCCCATAGCCTCAAGTGTTTTGAACCCTTATTCCCCAGCTAAAGGTACTAAATGGGAAAGTTTTAGAATCATTTGTAAGTAAAGACTTACTAAAGCATATGACTCAGATGGGGGGTGGACTTTGAGGTTTTATAGCCTGTTCCCACTGCCTATTCTCTTGTTTTGCTTCCTGTGTGTAGTTGAGAATATAGGCCAGCCTCTTGCTTTTGCCAACAAGTTTTTCTTTCATGGACATGATATTTTTTGTCCTTCTAGCACTAAAACCCAAAATACATCCATTCATTTCTATGTTGCTTTTGGTCACACACTAACTAATATACACAGAAAAAATTACCAAACTTACAAATTCCTTAGCTATAGTAAAAGAAAAGGAGAGAGGAGGATTAATCATTAAAATTAAAAATAAAATTTAGGGACTGTTACTAAGCTTGTAAAAGGAAAGCTATCAATTGGAAGTTATAGGCAGAAATAGATCAACAAATTATGTAGCAGAGGTTTAGCTACATAATGTGAACAATGAGAACTCATTCAAAAGAATAAACTATACTAGCCAACTGATAAAGTATTAAACAAAATGTGAAATAACCAAACCATAGAGTACTTGCCTGTCTTAAGAAAGAAATAGCAAAAAAAAAATGCTTCATGAATAAAACTTGACAATATTACACCAATAAGAAAGCCATGGAAATTTCCTCAGACTATACAACAATATTCATACAAAATGTTGGTATGTATCAACTCCTTTGAGACACAGACTTGATCCAGATTATGAAGAGAAGAGCTATGAGTTCTAATCAGGTATGGAATCTGAGAAGTATAAGAACAAGCTGTTGAACTGAACTATTTGCAATAATGAGACTTATCTGAGATTTATGCAAGTGAAAAGACAATTATATAAATAAAACATTTCCTGTATGTGTATATATGTTAAAAAAATCCTAAATCTTTGCTGTTTAAATTTATTTCCTTCTTGATCGCTGTCTTTAAAACATTAGTTTTGAGTGATATATTTCAGGCAATAGTATTTTGTTAAAAGTGAATTTATAGTTTATGTTGAAATGCCATTATGAGAGAGAAAAGAACCTTCAACACAAAAGCATGCAAATAATTGTTGTACATATAATGGCCGAATTTTACATAAACATACTTCAAGAGTCTATGAGATAAATCTGAGTCCTTATAATGATTTTTTCTAGTCAGACTGGTAATTTTCAGAGATATTTATACATGAAAAATATCCATTAACAGAACACTAAAGACATGTTGAAAGAAAGTGTAAGACATTTCTATCAGATAACGGAGAGTGAGATTTATTAGCATAGACTACATAAATAATTTGTAAAACATTGTGCTGTATATCTCACTTAGTTTTTACTTTATAAAATCATTTATTTATTAAAAGAGATTTTAGAAAAATGAGCTTATAGCATACAAATTTTGATATGAGAATTTTTAAATTGGAGTACATCTTCATGCCTAAACAAGAAATGCATATGAACTCAAATATTTTCTTCCTTGTAATGGAGTTTCCCCGTGTATCTAAATATTACAGAATATCATGTGCAGAAATATACCAAGAAATTATGTAGCATAGTTAAATATTTTCAAAGTATTCATTATCTTGACTAACTTTAATACATTCTGTGATTTAAGGTAGGTACCACCACATCATCCTTAAAGACAGAGCATTAAATAGCAAGTGATGTGTCAATCATTTTTTAAATAGATGTGATAAATTATTTTATTTATTCTTTGCGAATTTCTTACTTGAATACAAATTATTTAGATAATAGTCACATCATTCACTTTCCACTTCAATCCATTTTAGATACTAACCATACCACCTACTTCATGTTATTTGAAAAATACTGTCAAATAAGTGCTGTTCAAATAAAAATGTTGAATTATGGAAGCATCTATCAGAGCATGGCCAACATATCAAGGACTAAATCTCTAAAGAAAATTATCTTTTCTTTTATAGCCAGTAACTCTCAGGAGTCATTCAGCTGTTAGTTGGAAATGATGTTCCTCTCCTCTGTTCATGCTGGAATGCTAACTGGCTTGATCCTGTGCAGATCTTGTTTAGGGAATCACAGATGCTGTGAGTTCATGAGTGTATTGATCCTAAACATGATGTCCAGAAAATAGTTTTTTACCAAGCCTACAGTTTCTGACTCTTTCAATATGTTCCCCAATATTTTCTGTGGTGGTCACTGAGTCTTGAAAGGGGGATATATGGCCTAAATAATCTATTTATGACTAAGTTCTCCACACTTTTTCCTCTTTACTCCCATGATGCTATCAATATCTCCAATAAAGAACGAAAAAATTGTCTGAAGCTAATAAATGTTAAATAGATCGTGAGTATGCTAACTAAAAGGTTGATAATTTACTGATTTATATGTATATACCATATACATAGAGAAGAAATATGATTCCACTCAGTGTTGAGCACTAACTATGCATAAAAATCAATGAAATGGGAGTTTAACAACAAGGAACTTGGGCTTAAATGGGGAAAGAAAATTAGGGCTTACAAATCAAATTCCCTTTAATGGGACAAAAGCAACATATTATATTATTATCTTCTGAAAGTAGGTGAGAGTCAACCATTTTCACTCCTGAATCTACATGCTCAGAATTAAAAAAAAAATCTTTAAAGGGAAGAAACCATTTAGTGAATTTATTTTTTGGCAGCATTGTAATGAGAATAATAGACAGATTTTCTTCACTGGGTAAAACTTGGTATCACAACACGATAGCAGTGATTTTTGTCATTCATAGGATCAAGACCATCCAGCTGCTTTTCTTTAGAGTTGTGGGTTCTACATAGTGAGAGGGTGCCACTAAGTATATTTCCTTGGCATCCATATGTTACCCCAATCCTCTCTCTGCCTTGACACTTCCTGAACACCATGAGCTGAACAGTTTGGGTTTGATGTTAAGCTTTACCATAGGCAATTGAACAAGACAATGAAGGGAAGAAACCAGAATTGACAACAGTCATTCCTCCTCTAAATTGTTCCCAGGAACTCTAAGTCACAATGATAAAAATTGTAACAATGATCCTAATGCACATGTACACAGGGGACTTGACCTGTTCGTCCTCATCCTGATACTCTACCATCCTTTTATCTAGTTATGTCTTTTACCATTCCATAATAAGGTGATAAATGCATTGATGAAAACCAAGTATTAAATATATTCATGATTATGAGGGCTAGGGAATATCAGGAATAAGAAGCAGGTGATATTATCAGTTATACTTTCACAATACCAAGGTATTTCTGCCTGTCCCCAGATTCTGTGACTTGCACAAACATGAAGCTAAAGAAACTCTCTAGAACCAAAAAATAAAACCCAAGGAAAGCAAAGAAAAACAGGAAGGACAGGAAATGACTAATGAGGCCAACGGAAGCTACACCACACTAAGTCATCATGATTGGTGAGTCAATATCATTGCAGAAATCTTCATAATCACAGCAGAATGTATATGTTGTTAGACCTTCAGAAAAAGTTTCCTCATTTTTACAGAATTCCATGCACCTTGACTCTGCACTTTCCAGCTTATCATCTGAAAGAAGATGGAAACATGATATATATATATATATATATATATATATATATATATATATATATAATTTTGAGAACCAGGATAAAACCTCACATCCAAGCACTTTTGGACTGAGAATGCTTTTGATGAAATTTTTTTTAATAGTAGTTAGTGATCCACATTGTCCTTCCAGCTACATGCTCTAAAGCTATATCTGGAAAAAGTCTTTTTATGCAAGAGGCTTTACTACAGGAGAAACATGCTTAGTAGTGACCTTGAGGTTCTACCTGTCAGGCACATAGCACCATCTCCCCTCAAGCAGATATGCATAAAGCTCCTCATCAATACATGCTGGGATCCAGACTCAATGTTGAGAAATTGGGCAGGTAGAGATTAAGATAACATTAGCAATCAGGAATCAGATTCTATGGGATGACAGGAAGGACACACTATGAAAGATACCATGGGATAGACAAAGCAGTAAGACTTGAGAAGCAGGTTGTTGTCCTGTGGATGAGAAAAAGTGTTCAGAGAAGATGACTCCAGACTAATTTAGAAGTTCAATAAACATTAGAAAAGAAAAGGACACAGGGACAGAGTGTGAAATATGGTACATTTAGGAACCTTTCTTAACTTTTTGGCTCAGTGGTATCTTGAATTAAAACAGTCATTAGCTTGAATAGTTCAGTGATTTGTCTCCACTTGGTTGAAATGATTGGGAATTATTAGAAAGTGTGTGGACTTGCTGGAAGAAGTGTGTCACTGGGGACTCCTCTTTCTCTCCTTTCTTCTCTTCCTCTCATGGATGTGACTCAGGATGTAAGTTATCAGCTCTTGACCCAGTACCATGCCTTCCTGCTTGCTGCTTTGCTATAATTATGATCATCATGGACTTTGAGCTACCCCAAATTAAGTCTTTCCTTTTCTAAGTTTCCTTGGCTATGTTGTATGTCATGGGACTGGAAAAACTGTGCCCAGCACAGGCTTGGAATATCAGACATGTTTGGACTCAAATACTGATGAATAAGCAATATGATGATGGAGAGAAGGCCCATTTACTCAATATACTTAGCTTTAGCATTCTTCAAATGTTGACCCCAGAACAATGTTCAGAATACTCTACTGAGATATCAGTTGACAGCATTAGAGATGGTGCTTGGAATCCTGAAGGAGAAACAGAAATTCTCCAGAACACAGGACACATACTTACATTCAAATGAATGCCAGGTTCTGCGGATCATACAAGTTTCATTAGGTTGTGTAGTGCATGTCTGCTTCTTATAAACACATGTCCCATTTTTGTAAGAATGACACAGTACACACTCTACTGTGAAAGCTGCGAAAATAAATATTTAGAGAAAACAAATACCACAGTGTCACTTCAAAATGAAAACTGGACCTCTGGATCACTTGGATGAATGAACCCATGTTTTGCCTAGCATAGGTATCTCAGTCAACAAAATGTCTTAAAACCACAGACAAGACAGAATGAAATAAGAGGTTGTTTAATTTTTCTCCCTAGAGCAGATAAAGAAGTAACCTTATGGCAATACTTACCAGTTTCAAAGCAGAGAAGAAAGAGACACAGCTTCAGTAGATTTTTCATTTCTCCTAAGCAGATTCTTGCAGCAGGCTGTGTTTGTGCCAGACAGCTGGTGATCAGAGGTCACTCACAGAAAGACTGGTATCTAGTGAATTTATAGTTAACTCAAGCAATGACAATGGACACTTTGTTCTCAGAAGCAGATCTCAACATTAGCCCCTCCTACATTGGCAAAATATCAAATCTTTCTTCTGTGACTTTTTATTTCCTCATTTTCTCATATTTTATTGCTTCATGTGTTGATAATGGTATATGTGACCTATAAGGTAATCTTATGATCAGCAGCACACGATAGCCACCTAGTTTTCTTCTTCTTTTCATGCAATGATTGCAAACTGCTCTACTAATGCTAGAGATCAAAACTAGGCAGAAAAAAACATTTGCAAAAAAAGGTTTTTATGGAGCCTGAGTTGCAGCATGGTGAAGAGGGACTGGAGTGTGTCTCCTGGATGTTGAAAAAGATGAATGCTGCAGCCTGCTTATCCAGACAGAAACTTATGCGTGAAGGGTCTGTGCACATTCTTCATCTAAAGGAAGGACCATGTCAGCACCTAGTCCTTAATACCAAACAGAGGGCTTCTGTTGGAGCACCTAGGGAGGTGCTCTTTGTCTGGCTGGGGTGTTAATAGCTGCTGAGGAAGAAGAGTTATCTGAGATTCACTCTGCTTTGTGAGGCTATGCACGCTGCATGAGGACATCGACATTTGTGGCTGACTCCTCGGATCCCACTCCCCCTAGAGGAACACCTGACTCACTCTTGAAGGAGGGGGGAGAAAGCTGGATCTGCCAGGAGTGGAGACTGAACTAAGCATTATTGGGTCAGTGGGACCATGGGACTGTCTGCTGCCTGCTGAGGGAGGGAATGGGGAGTTGTGGAGAAGAAAGAATGACCTAATATGGCAGGAGAGGGAAGGGACCTTGAATAAGGATATTCAGGGATGGAAAAAAAAATTCAGAGGAAAAAAGAAGGAAAAAAAAGAAAAAAGAAACTCCTATTTGTTAGTTTTTTGCACTTGTCCCGTGAATGGAATCTCAACACCGGAAGTACCACACTGGAGTTTATTACTACAGCAGGGAGCAGAGATAGGGGCAGAAGGAGGCCGAGAGAGAAAGGAAGGAGAAGAAGGGGAGGGCACTCGTATGAGCCCTTTCTTTAAAGGGTTGGGTGGGGTGGGCCCATGTTTGCATCGCCACACCCAGGGGGATGATTGACAATTGCATTTCAGTTGAATAAAAGCTTTGGAAATCCTTACACTATTAATATAGCTAACTGACAAAAAAAATTCAGAGGGAAAGCTGAACACAAATAAATATATGTGTAGCAATCTTATTTGCATTATCACCCTTGATAAGTCATGCTTATGATTTTTAACTTCTTTATAGTTATTGTTAACTTATCAGCATTTTAAATTCATTTTACTGTTTTTCTTGACAAATACAAAATAAATAAAGAAGAAGGAAAAAAATTGCATTATACTTGTGAAAACGGAGCCCAGGATGAGTTGTTTCTACTGTGTTATGTTCTCATTTGGGAGCTCTCCAGGCATCTTCTATAGATGTCATGTATTGGTAATTTGGTTTGAACTTTTTATATTGAGTTTTACTATCTGCACTGGGAGAAAAGCAATACCAAAAATTCTAAAAACCTTGCAGAATTCTGGATTTGATGAACTCAGTGAAAAGCCTGTTATTTCCTGGGTGGATACCTCCACCCAGAAACATATCTGTGAATATGGCATCTTCCCTCAAACCTCTGCAAAATTTTTTTAGTTGTACAATATGGGTAATAGTAGCTATTGCTTATCAAGTTGCCTGGAGGATTCCACAACATCTTATTGCTGATCAGTTAGCGCAGTGCCTTGTCTATTTCAGGTTCTCACAATGGAGATGCTGTTCATTCTGACCATGCTCTTATCATTTGTTAGTGAAACAAGGAAGCTACTGCTGTAAAATATCAATGTCATCGTCATCTGCATTTTACAGAAACTGAGATCTTAGCCTTCTCCTTCTCTTACAGCTAGCCTGTTACAGAAAGAAAAAGGTATCTCCAATTCCTGCTTTGAGTCTATTTTAATAAAGCCCATATTTGTAGGTCTACACCCTAAACTGTTGTGTATTTTCCAAATGGGATAATGACCAAGTTGGGGCTATTTCTTAACCCTGATGCTTAAAACCTATTGTAACATAGATCTAATAAAACTCAGCTTCATTGAACAAATGACAAATTAAAAATAAATAAATAAATATGTGAGTCATAATAAAACCTGCACTTAGGTATTTGAGGAACATTTCTTTACTAGAAAAAGTCTGCACCATCAATCTTATGATGGAAACATGATGACACATTGAGAATTATAATAGCTCTTTTTTCATGTAAAATTCACCAAATCTCACCATGGCTGCCTTCCAGACTTTTAAAGTTAGCTGAGGTCTAATTAACCAATTTAAACCTTATATCTAAATGTAATTACCAATAAAGGCTCCCTTTCCTCTTACAAATAACCCCAGACTTTATTATATTGCATGCCAGCCTATTCTGAGGCCACCAGACAAAATTCCCCAACAATACAGAAAGTGCCCCTTCTGATCATTCCAGACAGTGGGAGGCCAGAACCACCACAAGCTTATAAGCCTACACTGACCATATCAGATCTTATAGTGATAAGCCTTGGCTGAGACCTAACAAGGCTAAGTGTCCCAACCAGAGCACAGAACTTTCTAGATACATTTAAATTTGAAACCTCATTTTAGCATTTTTAAATCCTAAGATAACTAAGTCATTGAAATCTACCATAAATGGATTAAGCCCATCTCATAATGTAAATTAAATTCAGAAGATGTGTGTGTGTGTGTGTGTGTGTGTGTGTGTGTGTGTGTGTGTGTGTATTTCAGTGCTGAAGACAAAAACATTAGAAAAATGCTACACCAGTAATAGGCCACAACCTCAAACATACAGTGGGTTTGTTTAAATACCAGTCATGTCTATGTATCCTATCACACATTCTTCTCTCAAGATCAGCTTTACTGTGACACCTGTTGTTATGGTCCAAGACAAGAATAAAGCTGTAAAACAGAATAATTTCTCCTGAGAGAATGAGCAAACTAAACTTACAACTTAGTATCAGTTGTCAGATAATCCCAACAAACTGGTATTTTTATAATGATATATATACACATATGTATTATATATATATGTTATCACATGAATTTATTGATTGGCAGAGTATATTCTAGAAGGAGATTTGCTTATCTCAGAGCATGATCTAAAAATTCACATTTACAAAGAAACAGGATCAGAGTCAGACCCTCAAAGCTCTTCTGTCTGGTCACTCTATCCCTTTGCCAACATAAAGCACTGTTTTATTCCCACCATCACAATTGGTCAAACCCAGCCAAAGAAACCTATTACACCTTTTTTTGCCTGTATCCTTTTGACTGCCACTGTTCAGAAGCCAGGGATTTTCAGTTCACATGTAGGTTTAGGTCATAGATGGATTATACATACAGTCAATTCTGAGTATTTGTGCATATTTCTTAGATGAGAGTGGTATAGGATCTTTGTGCCAAGGTTAAGGACAAGCAGTATGCTTTTACTTTATGTCTTTGCTGTCATTCCTCAGATCAAAGACCCACTTCACAGACAGGAAGGATCCATTCTGAGAATATTCCCAGAGCCCACTTTATTTAAAGAATCACCACAGTCCTTATATAACTTCTAAGTCAAAGGTTAGGGTCATAGTATTCTCATGCTACTGCAGGACCAGTTGTTGACCTGCTCTGGCAGTGTGTATGTACCATTATAAACCAAGGCAGATTATCTCTGAGGCGCTAAGGCACTAGACACGGGGAAGCTCAGATGTCTATGTGTTTACAGCTAGATGCTATGCTATATAGACTTTCAACAAAGCGTTGACGGATAAATCTATTTTGTTTTTATAGTTGGACTAACATCAGGATTCTGAATTACAATGCTGCACTGTAGGGTACAGCAGTTTTTCATTATGATCTTTATGGAAGTTGCTCAAGTTAAGTAAAATAGATTAAAATTCTCTCAATGAACTTTGAAGTTTTCTGGAAAAAAATACATTTGGTTAAAGGAGCTGAGGAATCTTCATCAATAGAGGGATTTGGTTTTAGTTTACGCTTTCTAGTGTACTTTGTGGTCAGTCTTGTTATTAATTTTAAGATTTAGAACTATGTGATATAAACTTTTCATTGAGAATTTATATAATTTAATGTCTTTAGAGTACTGGTGGGCTATGTGAATTTATTGATCAATTCCTTCAATTTCAGGAGCTTCCTAATCTTGGACTTTGCATGTTAAGAACTTGTAGAAGTAGATTCCTATTGTCTTAAAAATCACAAAGATTATGCCACTTTTTATAGTGATCTGAGAGGCTTAATTTGGTGATTTTTTATTTTTTGTTTATTTTTACATAAACTCTCATTTTTTATCCATGTATCCCCTTGTTCAAACTCCCTTCCCCCTCCCAAACCCTCCTGATAACTCTCTCTTCTCCCCTTCTCCTCATCTCCTCCCCAGAAAGGGCAAGAGGTCCCAAGGTGGCTTAGTTCAGCCTCAGCTCCAGGCAAGTTTGATTTCCTCATTTCAATGTCAAGACTGGGTCAGGTGTTCCTCTGGAGGGAGTGGGCTCCAAGGTGTCAGTCCAAGGTGCTTTAGACACAAAGCTGTTCAGTGGTTGTGGTTTGCAGCTTGGGTGTGCTTTGCTTTTTGTTTTAAGTAAATTTTTTCAGGACTATTTTTAAATGTTTAGGTCTGGAGAGATAGCTCAGTGGGTAAAAGTGCTTGCTGTACACTCTTGAAAACACTAGTTATGAAACAAGCACCACTGTAAGAGGCTAAGTGAGGAGGGATGTGTTGGTGTCACAGTTTGGCAAGTATTCACATAGTTCATTATAGGGTCCAAAACTCATGACTCAAAGTTAACCCCATTCCTAGTCTTAAACTTTGTAGATTATCTATTTCTATTGCTAAAAAAATTACTGTAGATTCCATCACCCATAAACTCACATTTATTGCACTGTACTTATTGCAGCTAACACTGCTGCCACCAAAGCTACCATAACCAATGAGCTTTCCTGTACAGGAGCATTGTGAGAGATAAAGACATGTGGATCTCTGGGTTTTACTGACTGACAGCCAAGCTCCATGTCCAGTGAGAGATCCTGCCTAAAAAGAAAAAGGTTTAGCGCAATGAAGCAGAACATTTAGTAGCTTCATCTGACCTCTTGGCTTGAATATAGACAAAAGCAATGGCATGCACACGTGCTTATGTGACACACACAGACATAAATAAATAAAGCTTTTCATGTGATTTGATAATATAAAGCCATTTCAATCAACTTTAGAAAAAATGTTTTTTATTTATTCTGACAAAGTCACACATATATATGTTTTTATTCATTTCATTTTTATTTATTTATTTGCCCTTTCTTGTCCCCCTCTACTCCTGCTAACCCTCCTTCTTCTGTTCTAGCTCCCCTCCTACTTTCATTTCCTTTCTTGTGTGCTTATAGGTCTTACATTGTATTATAAAACAGTGAACTATGAACCGTTAACTGATGTACTATATATCTGACTTAACATACCCCACACTATAAGAATGCTGGTGTGGACAGCAGGAGAAAGATCATTTGCTATGCCAAGTAATGTCATGCTTCTGGGAGCTGCATAAATATGAAGTAGGAACTCAGTTGACACCAACAATTCTGATCCATCAGAACCAAGAGCCCTGGTTGAGGTCTTCAAGTTTTGGTGTTAATTGCCTTTGAATGTCTTAGCTATTTCCTGCAGAGTATTTCTTGTGCCTAATAGTAGCTTTCTCATTTTTTATTTCCTTGGGATTAATTTTTCAGGAACTTTGAGCAGTGTTACTGATCATTTATTGGGTATAATTCTCCCATACATCTGTGGACATATTGACAACATCCCCTAGTTATGTTTGAAAATAACCACAAAGACATGATCTCCTTTCTCACAATCAGCTCTTTGTTCCTTTGCCCAGAATAGACTCAGTGTCTACCCTTCCTGCAATTATCTTTACTAGTAGACACCTGGACATAGACACCCTTTAGACAAAGTATTTCTTTTGAACTATTTCTCAGATTCCAAGGACAGCTACAGTTACATGAAACACTGGTATTCCCTAAGCTCACCCCCTACAGATAAAAGAATTATCTGTATCTAACACCAGTAATATTAGGCATCTAACTCCCTGTACTTACTTGCAGTTAGATCCATTAACACAAGATCCTAACTTAAAGGTTTATTGTTTGTGATATAAGATAAAAGGTTAATCATCCAACTCCATGTTTAAGATATAAAAACAAACATTTATTCTGAAGTGCTACAACACAAGGCCAGAGCAGCCAGAAGTTAACAGGTCCCAATTCTTGTGCAAATTAAGCACTAACAGTAAATGATTCCCTTCTAGTGAAAGTGCTACAGCACAACAAAAGATGTGTACCTTCCTCCGTTGCTTACTCAGATTACCTGGCACCTGAGGACTCTAATCCAGCTCCTCAGAAAAGAAGCTGAGAGGAGATAATAATGGAAACAGCACAGGACTTTACTTTGTTTATGGTTTGTTGCTGATCAATAACCTTTTAACTTTATACCTAGTCACATTTAGGGATGTAGTTGGAGCATATCATTGTCCCCCTTTAGAATGCTTTGTTGATTTAATCTTCAGTTGACCCCCACCATAAAACCCTGAACTAGCTATTCCCACTCATAAACCAAAGCTGACAGTTAATGCCTGAGTGTGAATCTTATCACCACACTCCATGACCCCGAGAAATTCAAGCCCTGTATTGTCTTGCCAGAGAATAACTGCCTGTGTGAGTATATAAGCCTATGCCTTCACTGTTGTAATTGTCATACCAATAAGAATCTTGCCAACAAAGTTGATGAAGTGAAGAGAATAGTGTGAGTATATTTCTTGAGATCCCCTGTAGGTATTCCTCACCAGTAGTAATGTGCCTCTTGAATGCTGAGAGAAAGCCTTATTGAGGCTGGTTTCCCAAAGGCTTTCATAAGCATGCTCTGCACTGAAAAATGGAGATATTGAAACTTTTTTTAAAAAGTCCTATATCTGACAGCCAGTGTTATTGCACACTTTGCTATAAAATCCATGAAAGCTCCAACTAAAGAAGTTGGTTGTGCATCTCTCTTATTTATTGAGTCTGAAAGGTTTATACATGATTTTATATTAGATCTATTAATTGATACATCATATCAATATGTAAAAGTAATAACCCTCACACTAATTTTAAAGGTCAATAGTTCAAGTGATCTAATACCTGTTTATGAGCATATACACCTTTCTCACATATACACTGAGTTTTTTCATACTAGTATGGGTCCAAGGAAGGGTAAAACTGAAGCCCAGGGTTATTTCAGTCTTCATTATTGACTCAGTATGCAAGTCACAAATTTGTTCTAGTTTTCTCTGACTCCATTGTGAGCATTCCTCATGCTGCTCCTCATCTATTTCTTTTCCATGTTGCTAAACACCTAAAAATGTGCCCAGAGGTTGGAGAAATTATGCTTATTCCTAAGAAGACCAGTCACATTTCAGAATCAATGCATAGTACATAAGTGAGGGGAACCTAATGATTATTGCTTACCTAGGACACTGCAGCCAAATTCTTCTTACTCCCTTCAGATTAATTCACAAGCAGAGCCAGGACCTGATGCAGGATCCACCTTGCCTACAGAACCTCAGTGTCTGGAGTTTGGACACACTATGGTGGCTGGATACCTCCTCTGCTATGCTAAGTCTTGAGAAATGGAGATTTAGGAAGACAATTATTGGTTTTCTCCAACCCCTCTTCCAAAGGAAGTAAATTGGAAGAGAGACTGGGAGGGAGTTTCAATAAAATCTAAGCTAGTCTAAGATAAATAAGAACACTGAGGCCTTGTTTGTAGCATTTATTTTACTCAGCTCTCCCAAGGCCAGTTAGCATGTAATATATGCACTTTATGTGTGATCATAAAATGTTAAATATTTGTTTCATAAATATGTAGTTGTTAACATGTGTACCTAGAGGATTGTGTAATTATGACTAAAAAGAGAGACATTTTATCAAATTAGACCAACAAATAGAGTATTGTTTTCCATCAGTACCTTGTCAATTAGCCCACACTGATTTATTAAAAATTCAAATACTTCAGTGAGTTCACTTGCATTTTCATCCAGGAATTTACTTTGTTCATGGTTTGTTGCTGATCAATAAACTTTTAACATTTAGGGATGTAGTTGAAGCATATGATTTTCCCCCTTTATAATGCTTTATTGATTTACCCTTTAGTTGACCCTCACCATAAATGCTCACATCATTATGATCTATTCATCTGAAATAATGACCCAGTTGTGATTGTTTGTAATTAAACTCCATATAATATTTCATCAGTGTCTTGCTTGCTATCGTTTTCTTCTACCAGGGCTTCACATTTTTCTTCTTTACTGTGCTTCCTCACCCACCTCTTCTGGGCTATAACAGCTTTTAACACTTCCCTATAGTTTGTAATTTGACCATTTTGAGTGATATGAAACATAAACTTTTCACAATGTCTTTAGATTTTGGTTCATCTGGTGTTTGGGAATTATAGTTACAGAGAACAGGAAAGACACAGTGATGAAGTATCATCACAGTATAGCAAAAGTGTGTTTACCAACCTCATGGAAACCCTGCAACACTGACCATCAGGCTGAGGTAGTATTTGCAGACTATTACACTATATTTGGGTTCAAATCTACTCATTGGGTAGATAGCCCACTGTGTCCTTTGTAATTGTTCTGCTAACTCATTTATACTGCTCAAATACTTTACAAGGTCCAGGATTTACAAAGGTTGTGTGAGCATAGACTAATAAGGAAGTGTGGTGATATATTATGTATTTAATAAAACCTGAAATATTCAGAGACAACACACACATTCAAAGCCTACGTAGACAGTTCAGGAATTTTTAATCCTTGAGTACAAGGACTAACAGCTGGGACTTAATCGCACACACATTTAATCCCAGCACAAGGAAAGCCTGGGAGTTGTAACCTGTGCCTTTAATCCCATTAATTCCAGAGACAGAACTTTCTGTGTTTCTGTGAGTTCAAGGATGACTACCAAATAGAGTAGTTCCTGCCTTTAAGCATAACCTGAATGGGATACAGATGGTGAGGAAAGGTATTTAAGGCCTTGTAGGAAACCAGAAGAGACAGAATCAACCAGGAGCAAGGCTGAGGAAGTTGGAAGATAACTGGGTGAGAACTGACTATGGTGTTTTCTCTCTGATATTTCAGACCTTCCCTAATATTTGGCTCTGAGTCACTTTCAATACAATTCAAATTTGGGCTACAAGAAAGTTTTGAAAATAGAAAAAAAAAATTCTTCTCATTAACACTGTCTGAATCACCATGACCTATTTTTAATTGGATAGAGACTCACTTTCATTTTGATTCATCACCATTGCTGTTTTTATTGTTATTTTGAGCTCTAGCCACTTAAGCTGTTCTCCACAGTAGACAATTAAAGTCTTTTCTATCAGTTTCAGTTAAAAGGAGAAAAGTTAATAAAAAAAATTGTAAACTTTATAATCTAAAATGAAGAGCTAAGTTTGTAGGTTTTGCTCATGTATTCAAAACAATTCAACAGAAGTAAAGTAAAATGAATTTATTTCTAGCATTCTTTAAGAAACAAAACGATCCTTATTTTGAAATTATTCATAAGAAATATGTAGTTGGATGCTCTAATATGACATACTAACAATATTCTTCTCATTTGAACAGTCACTTGTGAAGGAAAGAGAATGAGGAAATGGTCCATAACAATGAGAATTCAACACAAAAAAGTAGGTAACACCATGTATTTAGAATATGAGAGCTTTTAAAAATGTTTAAAGTTCACAATCAAAGAGCAGGAATTAGATGGGCTCTAGAGGGATATTGAAATAAAGAACTTATACTAAAATGTTAACTGAGGGCTATTTGGACCTGAAAGCATTAATCTCAGTCTTTTTAAGGAGAGGGGAGAACAGAGAGAAAGAGACAGATATAGATAGATAGATAGATAGATAGATAGATAGATAGATAGATAGATAGATAGATAGGTTTTATAAATTCCTTCCAATTTTACCAAGACTTGAATAAGTTATTATCTCCCTGGGCACAGCACTCTCATTTGACAGTACTATAGTTTCATTCCAATTCTCCACTGAGCCTGCTCTACTAATAACCTCTAAGATGCCTTAGAAAACAGAGAAGCTGTTGTCTTCTGGTTCTTCTCCAATCTCTCCAACCATTACCCACTCTGCTATGTTTCTGACCCTGTCTGCTCTAACCAATGCAGTCCTGTCCTTACTCTACACATTTACAGCTCTAGACCTCATAATTTAGTTGTAAGAAGGTCCTAACTATGTGTCCAAAGTCGTTGATCTCAAATTTACTTGATTTTTTTCCCTAAACTTTAGGATCTCTTTATCCATTAAACATGTTTTCCTGCGTTTTTCTACAGAGCCCTGTAACTCTCACAATAAGGAGGAGTCCACCATCTAGGTAAACACTAAATAGTTATTATAAGTCAGTGGAACTAGATGCCAGGCAGATCAATAGTCAGAGTAACATAGCAATTGTGAGAAACATAAAAACAAAGAAACAAGACTGGTAGTAATTTTTATATGGGTATGAAGAAGAGAGAGAAAACAAGGGTGAATAGAGAATGTTTAGTGTTTGATATTGGGTAGAAAGGAGACAGTATCCAGAACAGTAAAAAAAAATGATGCTCAGAAATTATATGATTTTCTCCATTCTCAGCAGAGCACATGCGGAGATCCAGCAAATGAACAGTGAAAGTGAAGTAGGTGAAAGAACTGGAGGTCAGTTAGCATACTGCTTCACTATCTTTCCTTTATATCTATTACAGAAATCAGGACTTTGGCAACAAAAGCTTGATATTTTCAGATGAAAATAAGTCTCCTTTGAAGCCTTACATGGTTTAGAGCACTCCAGTACAGTGTGGTTGTAAACAAATCCACCTGGAAAAAACATAGATTTTAGTGTAAGAAAACAATACTTGAAATTCAATGGATGAGTGTCTTTGATTTACATGCCTTCACTGCTTTTCCACAAGAAGCACCACTTCTTTGCAAGGCTTTTTGGGATTCCCTGTAAGTATTACCTTTTACATTGAGAAGATAGATATCTCTGGTTGTGCATGCACCACCTTCCTCCATGACACATTTACCCTCACCATGGAAACATCTGCCATTCATAAACATGTCACAAGACATGCATATCCTTGCTTGAGCTAGGGAAAAAAACAGACACAGGATAACTGGTATAGGACCAACATGAAAGAGATCAGTTAAGAAATAAACTATCACAATAAAAATTCTCATAACCTAGGACTTAAAATATCTTTATATTGCTTCCATTGGACTTTAATATTAGGCACAACATTGACTTGTGGATTTGAATTTCATTAATTATAAAAAATGCTTTTGCACTTTTAGTTGACAAAGGTATGTATGATATCTTCATTATCTCATATAAAAGCTGCTTTTAAAAAAGGCATCAATAGAGTTGGAAAGATGGCTCAGCGGTTAAAAGCAGAAACTGTTCTTACAGAGTATCTGAATTTGGTTCTTGGCACTCAAGTCAGGCAGTTAACAATTGCCTATGACTCCATTACCAGAGGCTCCAACATCTTCTGGGCTCTGGAGGTACCTGCAGTCATGTGCACAAAAGATCATGCACCCTCACACACATATATTAAATAAATAAATAAATAAAATGTGCTTTATGACAGCTGATATAAAGAAGACTAGGATGTAAGATACAAAGAGTGATTGGACAAATAACTTCACATTTTATACTTGCACAATACTCAGAAATTTAAATTTTACTTCTAAAAGCCTATCCAACCTCCACAATTATACCAGTTCTATTTAATACTATGTAACTGATAAGGACTATCAAGATGGTTTACCGAGTGAAGTCTATTGCTACAAGTTTGCCAATGAGAGTTTGATATCTGGAACTCACATAGTAGGGAAAAAAAAAAAGAACTGATTTCCACAAGCTCTCCTCTGACATTCACACATGCACTGAGGCATAGTTCCCTCACAAAACAGATAAATAAACATGTAAAAGATGTTAATGGGGAGTTGTGAAGAAGAAAAAATGACCTGGTGTGGCGGGAGGGGGAAGGGACCTTGAATAAGGATATACAGGGATGGAAAAAAAATTCAGAGGGAAAGCTGAACTCAAAGTAAATATATGTGTAGCAATCTTATTTGCATTATCATCCTTGATAAGTCATGCTTATGATTTTTATCTTCTTTATAGTTATTGTTAACTTAGCATTTTAAATTCATTTTACTGTTTTTCTTGATAAATACAAAATAAAGAAGAAGAAAAAAACTTTAAACTCACAAATAAAATAAATACTAAAATATTTTCTTTAGTTTTATTAAATACAAATAAACTAAAAATTATAACTATAAAAAAGATGTTAATGGCAAGCTCCTCAGTGGCCTTTTCTCAACAGATGACTGTGCCATGCAGCTTCTAAATAGAAAGTCTTCAATATTCATTGGCTGCCACTTGAGACTGTCAAAAACATAGATATACAAGGACACATAAACTCATTTTCCCCTAAGGAGTGACTAACACCATTTTGAGGTCCTGGGAGCAAATTGATCCCTTAGCCCAACAGGAGCAGGGTGGAATCAACACAAAGATTTCCAGTCATATTGGGGCATTTTGACCCATAATCCTGATCCTGACCCCTATTGACACACTACTACTGACACATATATTCCAGCTCTTCAGGTTACCATACCAGGTCTACTCCCAGCCATCTACACCCCATATCTTCACCCCTATATCAGCCTTCAAGGACTCACTCTTACCTTGGAAAAGCAAAAGAGAATGAATCCCCAGAAGCAAAAGAAAAAGCATAAACTTGGCCATCTTAGTCTGGTCTGACAGAGGACACAGCAGAGCAACTAGAAACAAGTGCCCAGCAGAGATCAGGGTAGACAAGATGAGGCTTCAGTATCTGTTCTGGGCTGCTCTTAGGATGTGGGCAGGAGATTTCCTACACATCTGCCAGTGGGTGTTTTGCCAGTGCCCCAGCTCAAGAAAGTGTCCCACAGAATCAGCTCCTTCAAATATCCACAAGGCAAAGATGATAATAAGATTATTTATTTCCAAAGTTAAGATTCCCTAATATGAGCTCAGAGCAGGAACTTGGATCTTTCTTCCCTGGCTGGCAACGATCTGAGTAGTCATAACAACAGAGCCTTGTTCTGTAGTATGGAATCTGAATTCATTACCCCATGTTTCATGTCATCATTCTCTACTCTCCTAGAAATCTATCAAATGAGTATCAAATATCATCCAAACAACACATATGTAACAGAAGCAATAATAATGCATGTTATTTTCTAAAATAGGAATTATTTCCTATTCCAATTAGTTCTGATTTATTTATCTCTAACACAGACCCACACACAACTAATCAAACAGATTTACCTATAGACTCTTATTTTCAGATTCTGGTTTTATAGAAACTATCAGATAGAATTTTCATGTATACTTCTTCATAGGTTTATCCTAATAGTGTAGTGCATAGGGCACAAAATACAATTTTCCTGATTTTTAAAATTATACTTTTCTACTAATATACTCATCTACCAAAATGTCTTCAGCTTTTTCATCATGCTTTATAAAAATAATGAAACCTCCAAACATCTAAGACCTAGTAAAGGGAAAGAGAATGAACTAGAAGCAACTTCACTAATTAGGCATGCCCTGGGCGAGGGAATATCCTAGAAGGCAAGAGTAATCTTGTGACCTCCCTTAGGTACACTCATTATTACCAATCCAGGCTCGCTCTGCACAGAGCACACTCAGTGGACAGGGTGAGCACTCAATATTTACTAATGAATTAACAAAGAATAATATGTAAAATAGATAAAAAGCAAAGTGGTCTGTGAAAAGAGAAGAGCTACTGGAGGCTGAGGACCAGAATTCTCCATGTCGTACATCTGAGAGCCTGATGCATTTCGTGTCTCACAAATTCAGCTGATATACAGGCAAGCTTTCTTCCTACTTACCCAAGACAGAGGTAGTACACAGCTAACACTGGACAAGCTAGACTTGTATGAATAGTAGAGAGCAATAATTCCAAGTTCACCACACAAACCAACTCAAAACATTATCAGTCTACTTAACAGTATGTCCAGCATACCTCTTCAACAACAATAGTATGTACTTCATTTTACCTGAGAAATTAGTTTTTTATTTCCCTGTTTTATATCTGTTTAAAATTCTGTTTTCTATTTCAACAATTATTACTCAAAACCACCACTCTGACTTGATAATGTGTGGTTTGGCTCCCTCCCATAAACTTTTGTGATCTGCAGATTTGGTCCCCAGCATAGTGATATGAATATGGTTCCTACTGGACGGAATTGAGGTTATTGGAGGTTTCTTCACTTTTCAACTACACTAATGTGTATTGTACAGAGTAAGTCAATCTTTTCAAAAATGAACTCACTTTATATGCTCAGTCTCTCCTGCATGTGTGAGATTCCCACTTATTTTTCCTCACTGTTGTAGTGTAGCCATAAACCCTGCCATGTGGTTTGAAACCCATAACCAGTATCATGGTCAATATAATCAACTTAGTTTATGAAAGTACCTAGCTTTAGGGATATTGTTATGACAATGGGGAGCAGACTAATAGAAGATGTTGAGGAGAAACTTCTTTTGGGGCATTTGTATTGTTCTGATGCCCTCTGTCCTGAGTTCTGTCTCAGAACAGAAGCAGTAGTAATTTCCATTATCTTGGGGGAAATACTAGCAATAAACCCTGGTACAATAGAGTCTGCCAACTGAAACCAGGTAGACTTCCTGCAAACTTTACATAGGTAGGCACACAAAAATTATACAAAACAATAGCAGTGACTACAGAACTACTACTATTAATAGTAACAACAAAAATTGTGGTACTGGTATCTTTTTCCTTGATCTTCCTCTCTGTCTTTCCCCCAACTCAATCATCCCATTACATCTTGCTCATGGTCTCATCCTCCCCTTTCTTGCATTCCCAGTTTACCCAGGAGATATTAATCTATTTCCCCTTCCAAGGGAAATCCATGCATGTCTTTTTAGGGACCATCTTGATACTTAGCTTCTCTGCGGTTTTTGCTCATAGGTTAGTTATCCTTTGTTTTACATCTAATATCCACTTAAGGTGAAATCAAAATCATTTGGATTTGGATTTTTTCATTGTTTAAAACAATGAACCATTTTTTAAACATTTAAGCCATTATTTTTTCTTTTCTATTTTTTTTAAATTTCTTTGTTTTTTGAATTATGTATTTGCTCTGGATGTTAATTCTCTGTTAGATATTTATATGGCAAAGATTCTTTTCCTTTCTGTGGAGTTCCTTCTTAACAGATAACTGTTTCTTTAGCTTGCAGGTTTTTAGTTTTACAAATTCCAACTTGTCAATTGGTGTACTTAATTCTTGGGTAAATGGACTCCAATTCTTTATTCTATACCTTTGTCATATAGGGTAGGATACTGCCACTGTTCTAGCAGGGTTTCAAGGTTCAGGTTCAGTTGTTGTGCAAAGTGATAAATACAGGAGTAATTTCATTCTTCTGCACGTGGACATTTTTTTTTTCTTCAGCATATGAAGTTGGCATGTTTATCAAATAATACTAGCTGAAGCTATTATGTTCATGTTTAAGTCTTCAAATTTTATCCATTGGTTTCTATGTATATATATATATATATACATTTTAAATTAAAGTCTTATTTTTTATCCATGGATCCCCTTGTTCGAACTCCCTTCCCCCTCCCAACCCCTTCTGATAACTCTCTCTTCTCTCCTCCACAACTCCTCACCAGAAAAGGCAGGAGGTCTCAAGGAGGCTTAGTCCAGCATCTACTCCAGGTAGATCCCCTTTCTTCACCCCAATATCAAAATTGGGTTAAGTGTTCCTCTGGAGGGAATGAGTTCCAACTTGCCTGTCCAAGGTGCTTCAGATTCCAAGCTGTTCAGTGGTTGTGGTTAGCAGCTTGGGTAAGCTTTGTGTTTTGTTTAAAGTCCACGAATGAGTGAGTACATCCCCTGCTTATCTTGCTGGGTTTGTGATATTGATCAGGAGGATATTTGCCAAATCCATCCATTTGCTTATTAATTTTAGGATATCATTTTTTTTCTTACTGCTGAAAAGTACTCCAGGGTGACCCACAGTTTGTTAATCTATTCTACAGTTGAGGGACATCTAGATTGTTTCCTAGTTCTTGCTATTATGAATAATGCTGCTATGGATAAAGTTGAGGTGATGCTTTTAAGGTGCAAATGTGCATCTTTAGGGTATATGCCTAAAAGTGGTAATGCTGGGATCCTTGTGGAGATTGATTCCCAGTTTTCTGAGAAACCGCCATACTGCATTCCAGAGCGGCTGAACAAGCTTACACTCCCACCAACAATGGAGGAGTGTTCCTTGTGCTCCACATCCACTCCAGCATAGGCTGTCATCTGTGTTTTTAATCTTAGCCATTCTGACAGATATAAGGTGTTATCTCAAAGTTATTTTGATTTCTATTTCTCTGATGGCTAAATATGTTGAACATTTTTTCAAGTGCCTTTCAGGCATTTGTAATTCTTCTGCTGAGAATTTCCTTTTTAGTTCTGAGCCCCATTTTTAATTGGGTTATTTAGGGCTATGGGTGCTAGTTTCCTGATTTCTTTATATACTTTGTAGATCAAACATCTGTCACTTGTAAGGTTGGTGAAAATATTTTTCTATTAGGTAGGCTGTGATTTTGTCTTATTGACTGTGTCCTTGGATTTACAGAAGCTTCTCAATTTTAGGAGGTCCCACATGTTGATTGGTGTTCTTAGTGTCTCTGCTACTGGTGTTATATTTAGGAAGTAATCACCTGTACCAATGCATTGGAGGATATTTCCCACTTTCTTTTCTATCAAGATCAGTGTAGCTGGGTTTATGTTGAGGTCTTTGATCCACTTGGATTTCACTTTTGTGCAGGGTAATATATTTGGATCTATTTGCACTTTTCTACACACTACCATCCAGTTATGCCAACAACATGTGTTAAAGATATTATCTTTTTTCCATAGAATATTTTGGGCCTTTGTCAAAGATCAGGTGTTCATGGGTGTGTAGGTTAATGACAGGGACTTGAATCTGATTCCTTTTATCCACAAGTTTGTTTTTATACCAGTCCCAGGCTGTTTTTATTATGGTAGTGCTATAGTATAACTTGAAGTCAGGGATGGTGATGCCTCCTGAAGTTATTTTGTTGAGCAAAATTGTTTTGGCAATCCTGGCTTTCCTGTTATTCCAAATGAACTTGAGTATTGATCTTTCAAGGTCTGTAGATATTTATGTTGGAATTTTGATGGGAATTGCATTGAATCTGTAGATTGCTTTTCATAACACTGACATTTTTACTATGCTGATCCAATCTATACAGGAACATGGGAGATCTTTCCATTTTCTGATATCCTCTTCAATTTCTTTCTCCAGTGATTTAAAGTTTTTATCAAATAGATATGTTACACCTTGGACTGGCACCTTGGATCCCACTCCCTCCTGAGGAACACCTGACCCAGTCTTGATGTTGGGGTGAGGAAACTAGATCTACCAGGAGTGGATATTGAACTAACTCATATTGGGACCTTGGGGCATCGTGCCCTTGCTGGGGAGGAGAAGAAGAGATGTGGAGGCGGTCCCGGGACCAGGAGCTGTCTGTGGAGCTTGTCCCCACACACTCTGTAGCAGACAGAGATAAACTCGGTCTGCCAGGGTCCCCACAGCTACTGCTGAGGGATTTTGCATGACCATCTACCTCCAACGGATCAAACGGATAAGGACTGAGGACTCTGAAAGACAGTCTCAGACTCCGTCCAAAGGTGAGGTGGGTTCAGCAGGCCCCAGTGCCTGAATCCTTGCCAGGGAAAATTGTGTTCTGGTCCAGTCTGGTTGCAGGACCAGGAGCTGTCTGTGGAGCTTGGCCCCACACACTCTGTAGCTGACAGAGATAAACTCGGTGTGCCATGGTCCCACCAGGTGTTGCTGATGGAATTTGCACAGCCACCTTCCTCCAACTGATGAATCAGAGAAGGATTGAAGACTTGAAATCCAGTCCCCTGCCCAGAGACGAGGTAGAGATTGAGCAGACCTTTTATTCAGAGGTGACAGGAGACACACAAGCCCATGTGCCACAACTGACTAGGAGACACCTAATCGTGAACCACTGAAGCCATGGACAGACGCCAGTGCAAAAATATATATAATAATGTAAAGAACAACAAGATAACTCTAGAAGAAAGTGGCAGTCCTACAACTACAAGACCTGAACTGAGCAATGAAGAGGAAACAGAAGGAAGCAACACCAAAAATTCCTTTATGATAATCATCGAAGCTCTCAAAGAAGATACGAAAAAAATGCCTTAAAGAAATAGAAGAAAAAACAAAAAATTGGAAGAGATGAACAAATCTATGAAAGAAACATGCCAGGAACAAAAAGCTGAAATAGAAGTAATAAAAAGGCAACAAATGAGGCAAAGGTGGAAATAGAAAACGTGAAGAAAAAAGCTGGAACCACAGATACAAGCATAACCAGCAGAGTTCAAGAGATGGAAGATAGAATCTCTGAAGTGGAAGACTCAGTAACTCAAATAGATATATCGGTCAAAGAAAATACTAAAACCCAAAAAGCCATAACTCAAAATGTTCTGGAAATCAGGGACATCATGAAAAGACCTAACTTGAGAATAATAGGAATAGAAGAAGGAGAAGAATACCAGCTCAAAGGCATAGATAATGTTTCCAATAAAATCATAGAGGAAAACTTCCCTAACCTGAAGAAGGAAATGCCTATAAAGATACAAGAAGCTTACAGAACAGCAAATAGATATGACCCCCAAAATTCAGCATGCCACATTATAATCAAGCCACAAAACATACAGAACAAAGAAAAAATTTTAAGAGCTGCAAAAGAAAAGGGCCAACTGACATATAAAGGCAGACCCATTAGAATAACACATGACTATTCAATGGAAAAAAGGAAAGCTAGAAGGGCTTGGTCAGAAGTTATACAGACGATAAAAGAGCATGGCTGCCAAACTGGAATACTATACGCTGCAAAATTATCAATCACCATAGACAGTGTAAAGAAGATATTTCATGACAAAGTCAGACTGAAACAATATCTACCTACCAATCCAGCACTACAGAGAGTATTAGAGGGAAAACTCCAACCTAAGGACCCCAGATGCACCCATGAAACCACAAACAATCAATAATTCCACAGAAGAATACTCCAGAGAAAGGAAATACAAACAAGTTACCACCAAAAAATGGCAGGAAATATCAATCAGTGGTCACTAATGTCCCTTAATATCAATGGACTCAACTCTCTTATAAAAGAGCACACACTAACAAGATGGATACAACAACAGAAGCCATCCTTCTGTTGTCTACAAGAAACACACCTAAACCACAAAGATAGACACAGGCTAAGAGTAAAGGGTTGGGAAAAGATTTTCCAGTCAAATTGTCCTAAGAAGCAAATGGAAGTTGCCATCCTAATTTCTAACAAAATAGACTTTAAGCTAAAATCAATTAAAAGGGACCAAGATGATCACTACTTATTCATCATAGGAAAAATTGGTCAAGAAGAGATTTGAATCTTAAATGTTTATGCCCCTAATATAAGGGCACCTACTTATGTAAAAGAAACACTGCTAAAGCTCGAATCCCACATCAATTCTTACACCCTAATAGTGGGAGATTTCAATACCCTACTTTCAACCCTGGATAGATCAACCAGACAGAGACTCAACGGAGTAATAAGGAATCTAAAAGAGGTTATGATGCAAATGGATTTAATAGCTTTCTACAGAAACTTCCACCCAAATGCAAAGGAATATACATATTTCTCAGCTCCTCATGGAATTTTCTCCAAAATTGACCACAACTTGGTCATAAAGCAAATATCAATAGGTACAAAAAAATGAAAATAAGCCCTTGTAACATATCGGACCACCAGGGACTAACGTTAGAGTTCAACAACATCAAAAATCAAAGAAAGCCTACCAACCCATGGAAACTGAACATCACTCACCTGAGCCATCTCTGGGTCAAGGAAGAAATTAGGAAAGAAATCAAAGTCTTCCTAGAATTTAATGAAAATGAATCCACAACATATCCAAACTTGTGGAACACAATGAAAGCAGTCTTAAGAGGAAAATTCATAGCGCTAGATGCCTACATGAAAAACCTAGAGAAATCCCACACTAGAGACCTAACAGCTCAGCTGAAAGGCTTAGAACAATTAGAAGGGAACTCACCTAGAAGGAGTAGATGGCAGAAAATAATCGAACTTAGAGCTGAAATCAATACATTTGAAACAAAGAGAACCAACAATACAAAGAATCAATGAATCTAAGAGTTGGTACTTTTAAAAAGTCAACAAGATAGATAAGCCCTTAGCAGAACTAATAAAAAGCAAAGATAGAGTGTTCAAATCAACAAAGTCAGAAAAGAAAAAGGGGGACATAACAACAGACCCCCAGGAAATCCAGAGAATTATCAGATCATACTTTGAAAATCTGTATTCCACAAAAATGGAAAACCTAGAAGAAATGGACAGCTTTCTGGACAGGTACCATCTACCAAAATTCAATGATGATCAGAATAGTTACCTAAACAGGCCTATAAACCTTAAGGAAATTGAAGCTGTCATTAAAAGCCTCCCCAAGAATAAAAGCCCTGGTCCAGATGGTTTGAGTGCCAAATTCTACCAGACATTCAAAGAAGAATTACTACCATTACTCCTCAAACTATTTCACATAGTAGAAACTGAAGGAATATTGCCAAATTCCTTTTATGAGGTCACAATCACCCTAATACCCAAGTCATTCAAAGAAACAACAAAGAAGAATTACAGACCAATTTCCCTTATGAATATTGATGGTAAAATTCTCAACAAAATTTTAGCAAACTGTATACAACAATGTATAAGAAATATCATCCAACATGACAAAGTAGGCTTCATCCCAGAAATGCAGGGCTGATTTAACATATGAAAAATTGTAAACATTATACATCATATAAACAAATTAAAGGAACAAAACCACATGATCATATACTTAGATGCTGAAAAAGCCTTTGACAAAATCCAATACTACTTGATGATTAAAGCCCTGGAGAGATCAGGAATACAGGGAGAATATCTAAATATAATAAAGGCAATTTACAAGAAGCCGACAGCCAGTATTAAACTTAATGGAGAAAAACTCAAAGCAATCCCACTAAAATCAGGAACTAGACAAGGATGTCCTCTCTTCCCTTATCTATTCAATATAGTTCTCGAAGTTTTAGCTAAAGCAATAAGAGAATGAAAGGAGATTAAGGGGATACAAATTGGAAAAGAAGATGTGAGGCTATCTCTATTTGCAGATGATATGGTTGTATACATAAGTGACCCACAAAATTCTTCCAAGGAACTGCTACAGCTAATGAACACCTTCAGCAATGTAGCAGGATACAAGATTAACTCAAAGAAATCAGTAGCCCTTCTATACACTAAAGATAGAAGAGCTGAAAAAGAGGTAAGGGAAACATTGCCCTTCATTATAGCAGCAAATAGTATTAAATGCCTTGGAGTAACTATAACCAAAGAAGCAACAGACCTATTTGACAAATATTTTAAATCACTGAAGAAAGAAATTGAAGAGGATATCAGAAAATGGAAAGCTCTCCCATGTTCCTGGATAGGTACAATCAACCTATTAAAATTGGCAATTCTACCAAAAGCAATCTACAGATTCAATGAGCTGTCCATCAAAATCCCAACACAATATTTTTTGGACCTTGAAAGAACAATACTCAATTTCATTTGGAATAACAAGAAAGCCAGGATTGCCAAAACAATTTTACTTGATAAAAAACTTCAGGAGGTATCACCATTCCTGACTTCAAGTTATACTATAGAGCTACAGTTATAAACAGCCTGGTACTGCATTAAAAAAGGACTTGTGGATCAATGGAATAGAATTGAAGATCCAGACTTTAACCCAAAAACCTATGAACACCTGATCTTTGACAAAAAGGCCCAAAATATTCAATGGAAAAAAGATAGTATATTTAACAAATTGTGTTGGCATAGCTGGCTGGTAGTGTGTAGAAAAAATGCAAATAGATTCGAGCCTGTCACCCTGCACAAAATCCAAATACAAATGGATCAAAGACTTCAACATAAATTCAGCCACTTTAAACTTGATAGAAAAAAAGTGGGAAATACACTTCTATGAATTGGCACAGGCGACCACTTCCTAAATATAACACCAGTGGCACAGACACTAAGACCAACAATCAATAAGTGGGATCTCCTGAAGCTTCTGTAAAGCCAAGGACACTGTCAATATGACAAGACGACAGCCTACAGACTGGGAAAAAATTTTCACCAACCCTACAAGTGATAGAGGACTGATCTCTACGATATATAAAGAACTCAAGAATCTAGAGCCTAAAACCTTGAATAACCCAATTAAAAAATGGGGTTCAGATCTAAAAAGGGAATTCTCAGCAGAAGAATTATGAATGGCTGAAAGGCACCTGAAAAAGTGCTTAGCATATTTAGCCACCAGATAAATGCAAATCAAAACAACTTTGAGATACCACCTGACACCTGATAGATTGGCTAAGATTAAAGACACAGAAGACAGCCTATCCTGGAGAGGATGCAGAGCAAGGGGAACACTCCTCCATTGTTGGTGGGAGTGTAAGCTTGTTCAGCCACTTTGTAAGGCAGTATTGAGGTTTCCCAGAAAATGGAGAATCTCCCCAAGGACCCAGCAATACCACTACTGGACATATACCCTAAAGATGCACAGTCACATTCCAAAGGCATTACCTCAACTATGTTCATAGCAGCGATATTTGTAATAGCAAGAACATGGAAACAACCTAGATGTCCCTCAACTGAAGAATGGATTAGCAAACTGTGGTACATCTACACAATGGAGCACTACTCAGCAGTAAGAAAAAATGATATTCTAAAATTTGCAGGCAAATGGATAGATTTGAAGAATATCCTACTGATTGAGGTATCACAAACTCAGAAAGATAAGCAGGGGATGTTCTCACTCATTAGTGGACTGTAAACGAACAAACAAACAAACAAGAAAAAAGCCAAGCATTCCCCAGCTGCAAACCACAACCACTGAACAGCTTGGGATCAGAAACACCCTGGACTGACACCTTGGTCCCACTCCCCCTAGAGGAACACCCGACTCACTCTTGAGGGAGGGGGGAGAAAATTGCATCTGACAGGAGTGGAGACTGAACTAAGCAATATTGGGGCAGTGGGACCATGGGACTGCCTGCCACCTGCCCAGGGATGGGATGGGGATTTATGGAGAATAAAGAATGACCTGATGTGGTGGGAGAGGGTAGGGACCTTGAATAAGGATATACAAGGTTAGATAGTGTGACTTCTTTGTTAATAATAATAATAATAATAATAATAATAATAATAATAATAATAAAAGGGAAAAAAAGATGTGGAGAAGAGAGGGTGACTGGAAGGGGTGGGAGCAGGAAGGGAGCTTGAACAAGTATAAAAAATATTACTTTATTCACAGAAATAACTTATTTAAAATTTTCTATTAAAAAAGATCCGTTACTGCTTTGTTTATAGTTATTCCAATGTATTTAATGCTATCTGCAGCTATTATATAGATGATGTTTCCCTTATTTCTTTTTCAACCCTTTTATTGTTAGTGTATAGGAGGGCTACTGATTTCTTTGAGTTAGTCTTGTATCCTGTCACCGTGCTAAAGGTGTTCATCAGCTGTAGAAGTTCCCTGGTAGAATTTTGTGGGTCATTTATGTATACAATCATATCATCTGCAAATAGAGATAGCTTTACTTCTTTTCCAATTTGTATCCCCTTAATTTCCCTTTGTTCTTTTATTGCTTTGGCTAAAATTTCAAGAACTATATTGAATAGATAAGGGGAGAGGGGACAGCCTTGACTACTTCCTGATTTTGGTGGAATTGCTTTGAGTATTTCTCAATTTAGTTTGATGTTGGCCATTGATTTCTAGTGAATTGCCTGTATTATATTTAGATATTTTCCCTGTACTCCTGATCTCTCCAGGACTCTTATCATAAAGGAGTGTTGGATTTTGTCAAAGGCTTTTTCAGGGTCTAAGGATATGATTATGTGTTTTTTTTCCTTTAGTTTGTTTATATGATGGATGACATTTACAGTTTTTCGTATTTTGAACCATCCCTGCATTTCTGGGATGAAGCCTACTTGATTGTGGTGGATGATATTTTTTATATGTTGTTGTATAAAGATTGCCAGAATTTTGTTGAGAATTTTAGCATCAATATTAATGAGGGAAACTGGTCTGTAATTCTCCTTCTTTGTTGCTTCTTTGAGTGGCTTTTGTATTATGGTAATTGTGACCTCATGAAAAGAGTTTGGCAATATTCATTCATTTTCTACTGTGTGAAACAGTTTGAGGAGTATTGGTAATAGCTCATCTTTGAATGTCTGGTAGAGCTCTACACTGAACCCATCTGGACCTGGGCTTTTTTTACTAGGGAGACTTTTAATGATTGCTTCAATTTCCTTTAGGGCAATATGTCTGTTTAGGTATTTAATCTGATCTTCATTTACTTTTGGTAAATGGTACCTGTCCAGAAATCTGTCCATTTCTTCTAGGTTTTCCATTTTTGTGGAATATAGATTTTCAAAGTATGACTTGATAATCTCTGGATTTCCTTGAGGTCTGTTGTTATGTCTCCCTTCTCGTTTCTGATTTTGTTGATTTGGATACTGGCTCTCTGCTTTTTTGTTAGTTTGGATAAGGGCTTATCTATTTTGCTGACTTTCTCAAAGAACCAACTTTTTGATTCATTAATTCTTTGTAATGTTCTTTTTGTTTCAACTGTATTGATTTCACCTCTAAGTCTGATTGTTTCCTGCCGTCTACTCCTTCTAGATGAGTTTGCTTCTAATTGTTCTAAGGCTTTCAGCTGTGCTGATAATTCTCTATTGTGGGATTTCTCTAGGTTTTTCATATAGGTATCTAGTGCTATGAATTTTCCTCTCAAGACTGCTTTCATTGTGTTCCACAAGTTTGAGTACATTGTGGATTCATTTTCATTAAATTCTAGGAAGTATTTGAAATTTTTCTTAATTTCATTCTTAAGCCAGAAGTGGTTCAGTTGAATGATGTTTAGTTTCCATGAGATGGTTGGCTTTCTGTGTTTTTTTATGTTGTTGAACTCTAACTTTAGACCATGGTGGGCTGATTTCATACAAGGGTTTATTTCTATTTTTTGTATCTATAGATACTTGCTTTATGACCAATTATGTGATCAATTTTAGAGAAAGTTTGCTGTGGTGCTGAAAAATATGTGTATTCCTTTATGTTTAGGTAGAAGCTTCTGTAAATAATTATTAAGTCCATTTCCATCATAACCTCTGTTAGGCCCCTTATTTCTTTGTTGAGTCTCTGTCTTGTTGACCTATCCAAAGTGAAAGTGGAGTGTTGAAGTCTCTGACTATTAGAGTGTGACATTTGATGTGGGATTTGAGCTTTAGTAATGTTTCTTTTACTTATGTAGGTACCCTTATATTAGGGGCATAAATATTCAGGATGAAATCTCATCTTCATCAATTTTTTCTGAGATGAATATGTCCATCATGATCTCTTTTAATTGATTTTAGTTTGAAATCTACTTTGTTAGATATTAGGATGGCAACACCAGCTTTTTTCCTTGGGACCATTTGATTGGAAAATCTTTTCCCAAGCCTTTATTCTGAGCCTGTGCTATTCCTTGGAGTTGATGTGTGTTTCTTGTATGCAGCAGAAGGATGGATTGTGTCTTTTTTATCCATCGTGTTAGGGTGTGTTTTTTTATAGGTGAATTGGGTCCATTGATATTAAGGAATATTAATGACTACTGATTGTTATTCTCTGTTATTTTTTATGGTAGCTAGTGTGCTTTTCTTTTTTTTTGGTCTTTTCTTATGTGGGATTATCAGTTGTTTGTGGTTTCATGGGTATGTCTGGAATCTGCAGGTTGGAGTTTTCCGTCTAGAGCTTTCTGAAGGGACAGATTTGTGTATATGTATTGTTTAAATCTAATTTTGTTGTGAAATATCTTGTTTACTCCATCTATGGTGATTGGTAATTTTGCTGGGTATAGTAGTCTTGGTTGGCATCCACGCTCTTTTCATGTCTGTATACCTTCTGAGCAGGACCTTTCTGCTTTCTTTGTTTCCATTGAATAGTCTGGCATTATTTTGATGGTTTGTCTTTATAGGTAAATTGGCCCTTTTCTTTTGCAGTTCTTAATTTTTTTTATTTTTTTCTGTATGTTTTGTTGCTTGATTATTATATGGGGAGCAGATTTTTGGGGGGTTAATCTATTTTGTTAATGGATTGATCATTGTTCATGTAATTATTGTTTGTATATATTGTATGTAATTATTGTCCATATTGTATATGGTTTTTTATGTTAGTTATAACCTTTTTTATTTTTGACACAAAAGTTGATATGTGGTCATATATGTTTAAAAAAAAAGTCTGGAATATCAGAGAAAAGATCTACTCATAGTCAATCCTGAAGAGTCAGAGAGTGGTAACCCATGCCTTTAATCCTGCACAGGGAAAGACATGGAGTGGTGACCTTTGCCTCTAATTCCCTAACTCCAGAGACAGAGATTTTTTTCGTGTTTTTGTGAGTTCATGGCCTAACTAACAAATAGTTGTAGCTAACACCTTTAATCTTAACTCTAGAATATGATGCCAAGTTGAACCTGGAAGCGAAACAACTGGTCAAGGAAGTATTTAAGGGAGGTATAGAAGGACTGAGAATTATTCTGTAGAAGCAATAAAGAGCAAGGCTGAGGAAGATGGCAGATAGCTTGGCTAGCTGAGATTTGACTGTGTTTTGTTTCCTCTCTCTTATATTCCAGCTTTTTTCCTGATATCTGGCTCTGAGTTTTAATTTAATAACAACCTGAATTTGTGTTATACCCCTACTTTCCCCTTCTACCCCTTGGCCTTCCAGCTTTGCCCCCACCTCACCCCATTAACTTCTCAAAAAGGATAAGGCCTCCCATAGGGAGGGAACAAAGTTTGGGACATCGACTTGAGGCAGGACCAAGCCCTTCCTCCCTGCATCTAGGCTGAAAAAGGCATCCCTCTATAGGGCATAGGTTCCAAAAAGCAAGCTCATGTACCAGAGATAAATCCTAGTCCCACTGCCAGAGGCTCTACCAACTACACAAACCATATAACTGTTATCCATATTCAGAGGGCCTAGTGTGGTTCCTCAACTGGTAGTCCACAGTCAGTGAGCTCAGAAGGTATTATAATTACTGTGACAACCCAGAAGTAAAAAGATAAATACTCACATTTTCTCTCACATGCTGGCCCTAGCTCTAATTTAAATGTGTATGTCATGGGTTGGCTACCCATGTTCTTAGTGATAGCACAATGGAGTCTATTTAGGGATTTCAAACTTTATTGTTATTTTCAGTTGAAGATGTCTGCATCCAGAAACCAAAAGCAGTACTACATTTCCTACATACTAGACTGACTGTGTCTGGCCTTTAGCCACTGTCACATTTTAGTTTATTGCATCCAGCCCCCTGCTCTCTATAACTATTTTCTGGGCAGTCTCCTACCTTGAACTATAGCGGGTTAAATCCAGGCTCCCTGACTTCTAGCCCTGTTCTCAGGTACCTATGGGAGCTACTTTTCTAAGAAAATGCATTTCTTTTTGATTCAGGGCCAAATTGGTACCCTGTGAGTCACACAGATTAACAAAAAGAGATTACTATCCCCCACCAAACATTCATGGGAGGAGTCACTGTCACTAGCATGTGCAGCCCATGAGTCCTTACAATATAGGCCTAGAGAGTAATCAAGTAATCAAGTGGATGCATCATTTCTCTTCCTAAGACCTTCTGACTGCAACCACATAAGGACAATTGTTCAAGTGCCTCATACTGTATATATTCTGAAATCCTCAGAAACTTAAAGGGGTGAGAAAAAAATACAATCTGTGCTGAGTTGGTCAGCTTTCAGAGTTGAGTGATCCAGAAACCTGGACACTCTAATCACTGTTCCAAAATCAAAAGAATCCACCCACAGTTGGTCTATGCTTTTCAAACTTGCATGATCAATTTTAAACTGGAGAACCTCTTGTCTCCTTTGTGTAACAGCCTGTACTTCCTTCCACATAAGATTTTCAAATGCTTGTCTTAAAGTAACAGCCAATGCTCTGGGCCCACACAGTCTCTCATAGTACCCACACTCCGACTCAGAAATGTAAGAATCTTCTGAATAAGAGAGACAAAAGAATTCAGGGGCCTCTGATCTCTCTGGCATAAAAGTCAGATACTAAGACACTCCTTATGATGACTCTCAGCTATGTCATATATGAATAAGTTCTAAGATACAAAGAGCCTTATTTCCAGCTTCAGTTCCATGTGGAGAGTTCAGATTCTCTGTATGTTTATATTATAATCATGCTGCTCACTATAAACTCCTGTTAATACTATTTCTTTTAGTATGTGATTACCATTGTTGTTTCATGAGTTTATAGTGAGCAGTACACCATGAAAGCAGAAAGATCTTAGCTTAATGTTACACCTAAGGTAACTAAAAGAGAACAAATCTCCAGATCAGTAAAAGGAAAGAAATAATAAAGATTAGGGCATAAATAAATGAAGACCTAGTTTTAGAAAGAAGATTAAAATTAACAAGCTGGGGTTAGAGAGGGGACAACTATACTCAGAATCAGAGGAAATAAGGAGATGTTACAATTGGTACTGCAGAAATGTAGAGATAATTGTGGAAAAAATACATAATCATGCACA
This sequence comes from Sigmodon hispidus, assembly GCA_004025045.1. Classification (NCBI taxonomy): domain Eukaryota; kingdom Metazoa; phylum Chordata; class Mammalia; order Rodentia; family Cricetidae; genus Sigmodon; species Sigmodon hispidus. The sequence continues at coordinate 91,087 of PVIH01003703.1, forward strand.
GTGCCACATACTGCACCAGTGAGAACACTGAGACTATGTTTTTTTCACCTATAGCCCCACTGACAAGCTTCTTCCCATCACACTGCCCCTTCTCCTGAGCAGCACAATGTCTGCTCTTACTGCTTTGTTTACTCCTAATGGTAAATTGTAAAATTTCTGAATCTCAGCTGTTTGGCCACAATGTTCTACTGTTGTTTTTTACTCTCTTTAATGGAACTTTGCATAATAATATAGCTGTTCTTGTTCTTGATGTTAATCTAGTAGAGATATAAGACAGTACTGGGTTATCTCTGCCATCTTCCAGAAAATTTCAAGATAACTTGGCCAATGAACGTTTTTAGAAACTGGCCATGCAACTCACCACCTGGGAGAGAAAATCAAAAACCAAAGAATGACAGAAATGTGAACAAGCTGATAGTCCTTCAGTATAACTACTTCTCACCAAATATATTCAAGCACCCAATAAGTAACAGTATTCTCTACATTCTTTTAAAAGTATTGATCATGTGTCCTTCATGTTATAATTTCCAAGATTAATTGAATCTGTTGTAAGATGGCAAGTTGATGGCATTGGGTAACTTTCATCTTAGAAAGGATGGTGATCAAGATTTATCTATGAAGTTCTGCTCAGTATCATGCTTTACTTGCAATCTTTTGTGCCAAATATGATAGATCACAATAATAATCATCCACAGTAATATCTTATCTTTGGGGATATCAGATAAATAGGTGTGTATTGGACAATCTAATTCTCATAGGAATCATATGGCAGTGAATAAACATGATGAGTCATATAAACAAATTAAAGGAACAAAACCACATGATCATATTCTTAGATGCTTAAAAAGCTTTTGACAAAATCTAACACTCCTTTATGATTAAAGCCCTGGAGATCAGGAATACAGAGAGAATACATAAATACAATAAAGGTAATTTACAGGAAGCCGACAGCCAGTATCAAACTTAATGGAGAAAAACTCTAAGTAATCCCACTAAAATCAGGAATTGGACGAGAATGTTCTCTCTCCTCTTATCTATTCAATATAGTTCTCGAAGTTTTAGCTAAAGCAATAAGAGAAAAAAAGGAGATTATGGGATACAAATTGGAAAAGAAGAAGTGAAGCTATCTCTATTTGCAGATGATATGATTGCATACATAAGTGACCAACAAAATTATTCCAAGGAACTTCTACGGGGGATAAACACCTTCAGCAATGTAGCAGGATACAAGATAAACTCAGAGAAATCAGTAGCCCTACTATACACTAAAGATAGAAGAGCAGAAAAAGAAATAAGGGAAACATTACACTTCATAATAGCTGCAAATAGTATTAAATACCTTGGAGTAACTATAACCAAAGAAGTAACAGACCTATTTGACAAAAATTTTAAATCACTGAAAAAAGAAATTGAAGAGGATATCAGAAAATGGAAAGCTCTGCCATGTTCCTGCATAGGTAGGATCAACATAGTAAAAATGGCAATTCTACCAAAGGCAATCTACAGATTCAATGCACTGCCCATCAAAATACCAACACAATATTTTTTGGACCTTGTAAGAGCAATATTCGATTTCATTCAGAATAACAAGAAAGCCAGGATTGCCAAAACAATTTTACTCAACAAAAGAACCTCAGGAGGTATCACCATCCCTGACTTCAAGCTATACTATAGAGCTACAGTAATAAAAACAACCTGGTACTGGCATAAAAACAGACTTGTGGATCAACAGAATAGAATTGAGGATCCAGACATTAACCCAAAAACCTATGAACACCTGATCTTTGACAAAGAGGCCCAAAACATTCAATGGAAGAAAGATAGTATATTTAACAAATGGTGTTGGCATAGCTGGATGGAAGTGTGTAGAAAAATGCAAATAGATCTGAGCCTGTCACCCTGTACAAAACTCAAATCTAAGTGGATCAAAGACCTCAACTTAAACCCAGCCACTTTGAACTTGATAGAAAAGAAAGTGGGAAATACACTTGTATGAATTGGCACATGTGACCACTTCCTAAATATAACACCAGTGGCACAGACACTAAGACCAACAATCAATCAGTAGGATCTCCTGAAGCTAGGAAGCTTCTGCAAAGCCAAGGACACTGTCAATAGGACAAAACGACAGCCTACACAATGGGAAAAGATTTTCATCAACCCTACAAGTGATAGAGGACTGATCTCTAAGATATATAAAGAGTTCAAAATCTAGAGCCCAAAACCTTGAATAACTCAATCAAAGAAATGGGGTTTAGATCTAAAAAGGGAATTCTCAGCAGAGGAACTACGAATGGCTGAAAGGCACCTGAAAAAGTGATCATCATCTTTAGCCATCAGAGAAATGCAAATCAAAACAACTTTGAAATACCACCTAACACCTGTTAGATTGGCTAAGATAAAAGGCAGAAATGACAGCCTATGTTGGAGAGGATGTGGAGCAAGGGGAACACTCCTCCATTGTTAGTGGGAGTGTAAGCTTGTTCAGCCACTTTGGAATGCAATATGGCGGTTTCTCAGAAAATTGAGAATCAATCTCCCCAAGGACCCAGCAATACCACTTCTGGGTATATACTCTATAGAGGTGTACATTCACACTCCAAAGGTATTAGCTCAACTATGTTCATAGCAGCATTATTTGTAATAGCAAGAACCTGGAAACAATCTAGATGTCCCTCAACTGAAGAATGGATTAACAAACTGTGGCACAGCTACACAATGTAATACTACTCAGCAATAAGAAAAAATGGTATCCTAAAATTTGCAGGCAAATGGATGAATTTGGAGAATATCCTCCTGGAAGTGGTATCACAAACCCAGAAAGATAAGCAGGGTATGTACTCACTCATTAGTGGTCTCTAAACAAACAAACAAGAAAAATGCAAAGCATGCCCAAGCTTCAAACCACAACCACTGAACAGCTTGGGATCAGAATCACCTTGGACTGACTCCTTGGATCCCACTCCCCCTAGAGGAACACCTGACCTAGTCTTGATGTTGTGGGGAGAAAACTGGATCTGCCAGGAGTGGAGACTGAAATCAGCAATATTGGGACAGTGGGACCTTAGTACTGCCTGTCGCCTGCCCAGGGAGGGGACAGGGAGTTGTGGAGAAGAGAGAATGAACTGATGTGGTGGAATGGGGAAGGGACCTTGAATAAAGATATGCAAGGATAGAAAGTGTGACTTCTTTGTTCATAATAATAAAATAAAAGAAAAAAGAGAAAAAGAAAATGAAATAGGTTACTCAAGCTCAAATTAAAACCCAGGCCTCTTCCACTTGGTAACATCCAATGTTAAAGCCTTTCTTTGTTCAGATTCTGTAACACAAGTCAGTGAACTTTAGGGTGGTTTTACCTTGATTTTTCCCCTGACTTTAAATTTTTTAATCTTCATAACAAGAACTTCCCAACCCAGCCAGTATCAGATCTAAGAGAATATAAAATCCTAGTCTTTTGGGGAGCCATTTTCAAGCAGGAATTATTTTCTTTTTATCTGGTCTACTATGAAAACAGCTCATGCATTTTCTGCCTGTGATCACATTATTTATTATAACATTTTTGATAACTTATGTGGGTTTTAACAAGCATCCCTGCACAACATGATCCCTTTTCCACCCACTCTTGAACTTCTGGTGTGGTCACAACTGTAATAGCAGATTCTGATGTCTGATTGATTTGAAAGGGCCCAGGGAGCATTTCAAAGCTCATTTGCCTTGTGCCCTTTGACTCTTGGCAGACTGTGTGGGTTCTGAGTAGGATTGAACTTCAAACACTGAAGCTTGTTGATAAAGAAATAGGCAGGATATGAACAGCAGGAAGGACCTGCAAACCAAAGTAGGCACTCAGGCAAAATTATTATCTGAAATATAGATATTTTGGGGAGGAGAACTCTTGCAGTAGCTTTCATTGCAGCAGGAAATAATATTTTTCTCCAACTTAATATTCCACACATCTTATTAGGCAGCTCAAGGTAGTGCATTTGTACAGATATTGTGAAAAGAGTAAGTTAGCAACATAGATATGTAAGTTAAACAGTTGAAAACAAATGTCATTAATTTTTCCTTCCCTGCCCTTTGAGCTTGAAACTGGGGACTCCTCCACAGGAAGAAAGTCTTCCCAAGATGACTTGTCCCCACAACCAACACAAGCATGCAGTATCACAGAATAGATGTAGCAGACTCATCTGCCAGCTTCAGTCACTAAAGATAAAAAATGGTTGAGAATTTGAAGGCCACATATTAAGCCAAATTGTTTTGTAGATGAGATCCTTGAACTCAGAATAGAAGAAACATATCCAACACCACTACCAATGCCAATGCTGATGGGACAATCAGGTATAATTCCAGCTGTAGTATTATTCTTAACCCTTAGTCAAGGCATTAAGTCATTAAGGTTGAGAAAAAAAAGATTGGGGATAAAGAAGAAGAAATCTTACTTTAGTTACTTGCCAAGATATGTACCTAAATTGAGAGAAATCTTGTGCTCACCTGATGATTTTTACCACCCTCTCTGTCAAACAGCCTCCTTATTACCTCCCTAGAACTATATTCTGATGGGGTTACTAGACAGCAGAGTCATTATGAAAAGCTTCCAAAGTTGAGAATGGGATTGTGCCAGCCATAGAATTCAGAGACTTGAATTTAAGACTTTGTTGTAGTTCCTACCATTCACAATCAAGGAACTCAGGGTACCATATCCAGAACCCAGAGCCCTGCTCCCTTCTTTTTCTTTCCATGCTACTCACTCACCCAATAAATAATGCTGACAAAAACCAGGCCTCCTGGGAACAAGAAGAACAAAGTCCAGCCCATGTGTTTGGGGAAAAGAATATAGGATATTGGGAGAAGTTGTTCACTCAATGACCAGCAAGTGCTCAGGAGCTGTGTTCTGGGCAGGATTGAGATATAGCTGAAGCTGAGAATTCCCCATGTCTTTTCCACTGTGATTGATGTTGTGAGCTGTAAACAATGTGGCCCATTTATTGGTGCTGGTTGACTCTTGTCTCCTCAGAGTAAGTGTTCTGCTTCCTCTCTCAATCCAACTAGTCTGGGTTGTTGACTAGGAAAATAACATTGGCAAGAGAAAACTCCAGTATCAAGGGGGAGAAACGTTTTACCTCACAAGTTTGCAAAGACATGGCATACATATAGTGTAGTGCATTCCCCAGTCCATTTATATTATATAAAATTAAGCTACAGAAAAGGGAATCCAAAGAAATAAAAGAAAATACAAACAGAAATTTGGAAGAGATGAACAAATCCCTGAAAGAAAATAAAGGAAACCAAGAAAAATAAAACAAACAGGTGAAAGACATTTACCAGGAATTAAAAAAATGAAATAAAAGCAATAAAGAAGGCACAAACCAAGACAAAGCTAGAAATAGAAAATCTGAAAAAAAAAAAAAAAAGACCTGAAACCACGGTCAAGCATAACCAACAGAATCCAAGAGATGGAAGAGAGAATCTCAAGGGTGGAAAACTCAATAGTGGTAATAGATAAATCAGTTAAACAAAACACTAAAACCAAAAAAGCCATAACACAAAAATATCCAGGAAATTTGGGACACCATGAATAGGCCAAACCTGAGAATAATTGGAATCAAAGAAGGAGAAGAATACCAGCTCAAAGGCACAGAAAATATATTCAACAAAATCATAGAAGAAAACTTTCCCAATCTTAAGAAGGAAATGCCCATAAAGATACAGTAAGCCTACAGAACAACAAATAGACTAGACCTACATAAAAAGTCTGCTTGCCATATAATAATCAAGCCACTTAAGCTACAGAACAAAGAAAAATTACTAAGAACTGCAAAGGAAAAAGGCCAAATCACCTATAAAGGCAGACCCATCAGTGTAAAACCCAACTATTCAATGGAAACAATTAAAGCAAGAAGGTCCTGGTCAGACATTATACAGACACTAAAAGTGCATGGATGCCAATGCAGACTACTGTACTGCAAAACTATCAAAGAAATTGAAGAGGATATAAGAAAATGGAAAAATCTCGAATGTTCCTGGATAGGTAGGATCAACATAGTGAAAGTGGCACTTATCAAAAGCAATCTACATATTCAATGAAATTCCCATCAAAATCCCAACACAATTTTTTTACAGACCTTGAAAGAACAATACTCAATTGCATTTGGAATAACCAGGGTTGCCAAAACAATTTTGTTCAACAAAAGAACCTCAGTAGGCATCAGCATACCTGACTTCAAATTATACTATAGAGCTACAGTAGTAAAAACTGGCAGTAGTAAAAACAAAACTGTTTTACTGGCATAAAAACAGACTTGTGGATCAATGGAATCAAATTGAGGATCCGGGCATTAACATTCACCCATACACCTATGAACACCTGATTTTTGTCAAAGAGGCCAAAAATATTCAATTGAAAAAAGAGAATATCTTCAATAAATGGTGTTGGTATAACTGGGTGGTAGTGTATAGTAAAAATGCAAAAAGATCCAAACCTGTCACCCTGCACAAAACTCAAATCCAAGTGGATCAAAGACCTCAACTTAAACCCAGCTACACTGAACTTGATAGAAAAGAAAGTGGGAAATACCCTCCAACAAATTGGCACAGCTGACTACTTCCTAAATATAACACCAGTAGCACAGACACTAAGAACAACAATCAGTAAGTGGGACCTCCTGAATCTGAGAAACATCTGTAAGGCCAAGGACACAGTCAATAAGACAAAACGACAGCCTACAGAATGGGAAAAGATTTTTAACCACCCTACAAGTGACAGAGGATCGATCTCTAAAATATATAGAGAACTCGAAAAACTAAAGCCCAAAACCCTTAATAAACCAATTAAAAAGTGGGGTTCAGAACTAAAAGTGGAATTCTCAGCAGAATTACAAATGGCTGAAAGGCACATGAAAAAGTGCTCAACATCTTTAGTCATCAGAGAAACGCAAATCAAAACAACTTTGAGATACCACCTTACACCTGTCAGATTGGCTAAGATAAAAGACACAGATGCCTATGCTGGAGAGGTTGCAGAGCAGGGGGAACACTCCTCCATTGTTGGTGGGAGTGTAAACTTGTTCAGCCACTCTGGAATGCAGTATGGAAGTTTCTCAGAAAACTGGGAATAAATCTCCCCAAGGATCCAGAAATACCACTTTTAGGCATACAACCTAAAGATGCACATTCGAACCCAAAAACATTAGCTCAACTATGTTCATAGCAGCATTATCCGTAATAATGAGAACCTGGAAACAACTTGGATGCCCTTGAACTGAAAGATGGATTAACAAACTGTTGTACATCTACACAATGGAGTACTACACAGCAGTAAGAAAAAAATGATATCCTAAAATTTTCAGGCAAATGCATGGATTTGGATAATATCCTCCTGGAAGAGATATCACAAACCCAGAAAGATAAGCAGGGGATGTACTCACTCATTAGTGAACTTTTAAAAAGAAATAAAGATGTCATTGTATATAAGAGCTCAAGACTAGAACATACCTAAATGACACAGTGCCTCACTTTTGCATTGATGGCTTTTGGGAGGGGTGTGGGTGAGGAAAGACTTGTTTTCTTTAAGGATCTGGCCACAGGCAGTTTAATTATGCTTCAGTAGGTAAATGAGCATCGTCAATGGGTGTTTTTGTAAATAGGGAGATCGTAAGAGTGGGTATGAATCTGAAATGACTAATAAAATGATTTTGATTGGTGTACAATCACCAGATAATAAATATATTTACATAAATATATATACATAAAAAAGAAAGAGGAATCCATGGAGATGAGAGTGAGGACCAAGCATACTTTAGAGTTTCAGTATGTTGGCATGAGATTACACATTTAGATCAAGAAAACTGACTAAATATGACCCCACATCAGAAGAAGTCTCTCACAGGATAGAAAATTTGAAGATTCCAAATGGAGACAATTCAATTTTATCTAAGTAAACAAAACAACAAAGCTGTTTTAAAGAAACCATGGCACTTGTTCAAGGCTATTTTCTTTTCTTAAACTTTCTTCTTCTTCTTTTTCTCTCACTTCCAATAACTTACTGATTAATTCCACATATTTTTTCTCATTTTTAATCAAGTTATTTGGGGATTATTTGTATTGATGTAGTCCAAGGTTAATCCTCAATCTCTTTGGACTGGATTAAAACAGGCACTTTTGCTAGTGCTCTAGTGACTTCCTTTGCACAATTTCAAACATCTCCACTCCTTTGTGGCTGAATTAAAAACCCATCTCCAAACAAGAAGCATATTCTGAGCCCTATGTTTGTAGAATCTAATTGCTCCTTTTAGAATGTTCACAATATTGTCCATTTTGGGGGCACAAATCTACTCTAGGATGTAAAAGCCACAAATGTGTATGAAAAAAAAAACAGTGTATAGATTGGCTGTGATGTCAGGAACTTAAAACCTGGTTAAGTGAATAACATTTTGTAGTGAGGGAAAGGTTGTGTAAAATCCTAGGGGTCACAAACCATGGCACAGGTCATGAGTTTTTTAGTTTGGGTTTTGGATAATCTCTCCCTCCCTCCCTCCCTCTCTCCTTCCCCCCTCCTGTAAGTATTCTTGGAGGCCAGTAGAAAGTGCTGAATTCCTTTCAGCTGAAGCCAGAGTATTGCTCAACTGCCTGACATGGTACTTGAATGTGAACTCTTATAGTCTAATCAGTCTTCTGGCCCAGAGAAAATTTTTATAAAATTGGTGTTATTTCTACCTTTTTATTGATAGAGTTCACCAAGGAAGATGTTATTGATTTTAAATTCTAGTGGCAAAATCAATATACACAGTAGATACATTAATATTTATTGTCTCTTCATGAACTTTGGTTATTAGAGTCTTTGGAAACTGTCATCATTTGTAATAAGCATGAGATGACTGCTATTATATTTCTTATTGTGTGAACATAAAATATTTATTTGGAGCATTTGTAAAAGGATAGATTTTTTTTATTTTTACCAAAGTGCAGTCATTATTACCTATATACTCTAAAAAAGAAACATGCAGTCTTTAACATTTTTTTAATTCTCTAAACTCCTCCAAAAAATTTGCTGTAGAATGACAAGAATTGAAAAAAGCCACATACTAACTGTTATAGTTTGAACAGGAATGATACCAATAGGTACATATTGGTTTTTAGTTGCTGGAACTGTCTGGAAAGGATTGGGAAGTACCCAGCTCATAAATGACAAAAAACTAAACTAACCCATGAGAAAGTAGAACTGGAGTCAAAACCCATCCAATTGTTCTGTGTATTCACTTTACAGTTATACCTTACAGTTCTTCCCTGTGACCTGGGTTTGATTCCCAGCACCCTCATGTCTATACCTGTAGTCCCAGAGGATCTGATACCCTCTTCTAGTTTTTGAGGGCACCATATGTACGCGGTGCACAGACAACATACCTGCAAGCCAGTCACAAATACACAGAAAATAAAATTAAAAGTCTATTTATTTAAACTGTCTGCCTTCTTAGTCTCTGGTGAGAGAAAGTGCCCAGGAATAGACTGCAAAAGAACTATCTATTTATTTTTAATAATTCATTTATTTTTGAGATTATAATTACATCACTTTCCTATTCACTTTTCCTTCCTCTTACATACCTCATCTTGTTCTCTATCAAATTCATGGTCTCTTTTTATTTAACACACACATACACACACACACTTCCTTTTGTGTCCTGTTTCTACTCTTTCTTCTTTGTATCTTCATGAGCAGTTTTCTTCCTAAGGATTCCTTGCTAGCTCACTCCACTCAGACTTTCCCACTTCTCTCTAAAACTAAGGAAATACCATTACCAATACCCAGGCAAGAATTCAGACAGGTGGCTCAGAATGTTCAGAAGATAAAGCTGCTTCCACACAAGCCTCAGTTCCTGAGTTCAATCTCCAGGACCTAGGAAACATGGAAGGAAAGAACTCACTCTACAAAATTGTCATCTGTCATTGACATACGTGCCCTGGTGCCAACACATGCATACTCATGCACAACAATAAAAATAAAATAAAGTTTCAAAAAAGTAAAAAATCCTAGTGGAGATGAAGGGGGGAAAAAAACACATAAGTGAAAAAGAGAGAAATTAGAAATCCCTGTTTTCCACAAAAGATCTGAGAGTTCTAGGAGAAATGCTTTAGATGGGTCAATGATGGGGTAAAATTCCCCAGGCTGTAACCCCTGAGTTCTAAGGACCAGAACAAAGATAAGGATTATAAAGCAAGAACAATATGATAACAAAGCCTAAAAGGCATCAGCCTGTTTCTCTTGTTGTGTTTCCTTGTGCTGTGCCTTGGGAAGTGGAAGCAAGTGGATCTCTATGACTATGAGGCTAGTCTAGTCTACACAGTGAGTTCCACAACAGCTCAGGCCATGTAAACAGATTCACTAGGTTTAAGAAAACAAGAGTGAGGGATGTAATATGGTGGCTATATTAGTTTTGAGGAAAGACACACCTGAAAAGCGATCACCAGAGGATGCTAAGACTCTCAGAACCCCTGTGTTCCTCTTACCAACTATACAACCTTCTAGATCTTATTATTTGGGGACTGGTATCACTTGGAGGTATACTGGCTTTTAGAGCAGTGTGTATTACCTATTAGATTATAGACCTTCTAGTTCCCTTTCTCTGTCTCCCAGCACATGGAGCACCTGCAGTCTCTCCCACTACTCCAACCAAGTAACTCATACTTCTCTTCTTCCCTTTTGCAGCATCAGCACTCCCTCTACTGCCCAGACCCAAAATAACTCAGATTTATAACTACATTAATCACTGTTTTGAGATTTGCAGCACATTAAGTAGGTCCTCCTCAGTGCATAAGCATGCACACAATACATACATACATACACACATACACACACACACACACACACACACACACCCTATCCAACCTCTCTCTGAAACCAAAATTTGTACATCCTTCTAAAGAGTCTAATCAAGTGAATCTGCTTAGCCTTTCTCTATGGGCACCCTCTCTAACCACCAGATATAGCCTGGGTCCCACATCAACTGCCCAGACCAAGCATGGCCATTTCTACCTACACCACAACAACCTCTAGGATTCTGGTAGGATATTTCCTACAAGCCCCAACCCACAAGCCCAGTCTATGCCAAATCTAACCTCTCCACATTGCTAGATCTACTTCCATACTCCAGGATTAGGCCATGACACATATCTTGTACTAGCCCAGTCTCCTCTGTCCAGGTGACTTCAGAATACTATGCCATTTCAACCTCTAAGACCCAATAGCCTGAACATCTTCTCTTCTTCTCTAGCCTACTTTGTCCATGTAGACAAAGACCTAACAAAAGAAGATCACTTATCTAAATCTTGCTGTAAAAACACAAAAGAAATATGAAGGATCAATCAATTATCTCTCCTCTAAGCACTAACAATTCTATGAAAATGTTTGTCAATGAGAAATACCTAGATAAACTCTAGGATACAGAGTGTAAAAGAAATCAAAAGTTCATCAAAAATTCAAATAATTTTAAAAAGATACAAATAAAAAACTCAAAGAAATTTTAAAGAGGCATTTAAGGATATTAAATGCCTGCACAATGTCCATTAAAATACAAACACAAGGCTGAAGAAAATAATGACGACAATTCAGGACCATAAAAGTAAAGTCAATTAAAAGAAAAGAAAATTCAAGGTTATTATTCAAGCTGAAATAAAGATAAAATTTAAAAAACCCAGTAACCTAACTAAAAAACTCAAATGAAAGCTTTACAAATAGAATGACTCCAGAAGAAGATAAAAACTCAGGGGTGTAGACAGAACTTGACCATGAGCTACCCAGCACCATGATACCCAGGCTCAAGAAGGATAGTCACAGATCATTCCCAGAATATTTGCCCTGCTCAGAAAAATCAATTATGAGTCTTCCCAGTGCCACATTATGATGAGCAAGGAAATGGTAGAGATATGGAGGAGAGAGAGAGAGAGAGAGAGAGAGAGAGAGAGAGAGAGAGAGAGAGAATAAGAATGAATAGTTAATGTGTTGGGGAGAGAAGCAAATCTGAAGAATTGAGGTCAAAGAGCAACTGGCTGGCTGATATGGAATGACCTGCTTGCTACCTGGAACCTTGGTGATGTTCAGGCCTTGGCTGATGTCAAGGGCCATGTAGGACTGTAGTCCCTATTACTACCAAGGTCTCTGCAGATGCCTGCAGGCTTGGTCATTACCTGGGGCTATGTTACTATTCCAGGGCCACATAGCTGCTGGGTCCATGCCAATCTGAGTGACCTGCACTGCCAACGAGGGGCATGGTAACATCCAGGCCCAGGCTGCTGACAAGGATTATGTCTGGGTCTGTCGTCCAACCACAGTCAAGGTCTATGTTGATATCCATGGTCCATGTTGCAACCAAGGGCTGTGCAGACATAAGGCCATGTTATCTAGGGCCATGTTAGTATCCATGGGTCATGCTGCTTCAGGGCTATACAGCTCTGAGTGGTCTGTGCTGTTGTCATCAAGGCCTGGGTTGCTGCCAAGGGCCATGTCTTAGTCCATGACCTTGCCACAGACTCTGTCTGTGCTGATTTCTTGGCTCCTGTTACCACTGAAGACAGTGGGGATACAGCTACACAGAATTGGCCCTGTCCCTCACTGGCTGCAGCATTAAGTAGAAAGCTCCTGTACCTCATTCAAGCAGCACAGTAGAGATAGGCACCATTGGCAGGGGTATGGGTGAACCAACCCTGAAGCTGTGAGATTTAGAGAGGCAGGCCCACTATCTGTCTTATTCTCCATGCTGTATGCAAGACAGAGATGCCTCCTTACTCCTCGGTGCCGATTTGCAGATAGGAAAGCTGGTCCTGGGATCACAAGAGTATGAGAGCTGGCCCCTGCCCCTCACCAGCTGTAGCTATCATGAGAGCAGGCCTTGCTCATTACCTGGGCAGCACAATAGAGCTGATCCTGTTGAGAGGGATTCAGGTTATCCAGCACCCAAATGTGAGTGACAGATCTGGCCCCTTCGCTCATCTCTCATTTACTGGAGTGGGCAATGAAGAGTTACCCTTCTCCATCCTCTGCCCCTTACCCACTGTGGTAGAATGGAGAGCCGGCTCCAAGATCCCAAGAGTGGGAGAGTTGGCCATGCCTCTCACTAGCTACAGCACTCCTGAGAGAAGACACTGTACCTCCCCCAGGCAGCAGAATGGAGTTTACCCTGTTGGTGAGGGGCACAAGTGATCCAGCCCTGAGAGTGTGAGAACATGAGAGCTAACACATTCCCCATCTGCCATGGGGTGGTACAGGTAAGAGCAAATGCCCCCCCTCATATTGCCCCTTGCCACCTGTGGTAAGTGGGAGAGCTGGTCTTAGAGGCCTGAGAGTGGAAGAACTGGTTCTTCCTATCATCAACTGCATTGCTCAGGAGAGCAGGCCCTGTACTTCCACTGGGGAAAATAGTAGAGCTGGCCCTGGTGGTTTGGGTGCCTGTGAAATGGCCCCATGAGTATGAGAGCATAAGAACTGGTTTTACCACATGCTTCCTGCTTCATTAAGTGAGCTAGCCAGGGCAGTGCTAGAGAGTTTGTGGTGACAGTGAGGGAAAGCAGGCAGGCTGAACAACCCAGCCACCACCCAGGCCCAGAAATGCAGCTATGAATGTGTCCACCCCTGAACCATCTCATCTACAAACTTCAGGAGCATATGAAGGAGCCAGATATGTAGAGCCAAAGCTGTTGGATGTCTACAACACAAGCTAACAGCAAAATATCCTCCAAGAGGAGTTTTAGTGTGGGGTCAGTACTGATAGCATAGTAGAAGCTGGAGGCCATGAGCCAGACCTATGACACAGAGTAATGAACACTCACAAGTCCAGATTAATAACTAAAGAGTATAATGTATGACTCACTGTAACACTACAGCTTCCATGCTAAGATATTTTTGTTTTATTTTAGTTTTAGAGAGAGGTTGTAGGGGGAGACAATGGATGTAAAGTGACAGAGGGAGATGAATGGGACTGAGGTAGATACTATGAAGTCCACAAAGAATCAATAAAATGTTTTTTAAAACTCTGAAGAGCAGAGAATGGGTATAGAAGGTTTCAAGAGAAAAAGCTACATGTAAAGGAAACCTCAGCAGAATAACAACTGGCTTTTCAATGGAAACTTTGAAAGCTAAAAGAATCAGAAGCACTCATTCCAAGTCCTAAAAGAATATTTTAGCTAAGCTAAACTTATTTACCCAACAAAATTATCCACCATAGTGGAAGGAAGAGCTTTCTGCTAAATAAACAACCTAGAGACATGTATACCCCACTCAGATGCTTCACAACCCTCTCCAGGATCTAGTCGATCTAGTCTGATAAGTATAAACCTCACCCACCATCAAGGAAACTTCTTTTTACAACATATGGAGACCAATACATAAAACTACAACAAATCAACCTGCACAGTTGTGGAGCCCAGTTCCAACAGATACATCTACAAAACAACTCCTGAACCTACTGGTACAATGCAGAAGACACTGTAAAAAAAACAAAAACAAAAACAAAAAACAAAACACAGGAAGATAGAGTTTGTTGTCCAATTATGTCTCTTATTCCTTATGTCTGAAAAAGTCATAAGGAATCATTTTATTATCTATTTAAAATACTATTAAACATAAGTGCATGTATAAATATTCATATATAGTTTAAATGGACCTGACAATGCTTCCTTCAAAAGCCAAAGTTCATGTACTAACACACATCAGAAACCCTCTTTAGAATAGTTGGTCCAGCTTGTCTAAGAAACTCCCTGTGTGCTACAAGCTACTAATATTGTCCTTGGTCACCCCCAGAGGGAGAAGGTGTCTATTCCTGAAGAGATCATGCACTTCAGACACAGGTCCAAAGGCTCTTGAACTGGAACTGAACCAAATGTCTCCTTCCTGAGGACAAGCTCTCCTGGTGCCAAACAGCTACATAGAGATTTCGAGGGAGAAAATCATGACTGGTCTCGGAAGCCTACAGATTCCCAAAACTACTGAACTACTGGATTAAGGAAGAGAATATACACCTACAAGTTTACTAAACCAGTATAACCCTAATTACATTCTCAGTAACTGCCCTTATACCCACAGATAAGTGCAATACTGATCCCTTAACAAGAAAACTTTCTTTTCCAACAGACAGAGATCATTACAGCAAACCACAACTGATTATAAATGCAGAGTTGTGGAGGCCAGCTCCAATTGGTGCATCTATCTACAACATAATTCCTGCACGGAAGGCTCAGAGATTGTGAAAGAGACAATAGGAAGACTGTAAAAGCCAGACAACAGAGAATTTATTGTGAGACTGTGTCTTTTGGGAATGCCCAAAGCTCTACCCATAAACTCTCACCAGTATGACTGTCTGAATATGAGCTGAACAAGAACAAAAGAAATAGATATGCTAACATGGATGGGGAAAGCCCAGGAGGCCTCACTCCTAAACAAAGCACTACAGACATCTAAAGTATGGTGAAAGTAATCTTCACATACACTAATACACCACACACACTACTAAATATATGAGCAAAACTTGCTTTGTTTGTATAATGTTACTTGTATATATGTTTTCAGAGCTGACCATTTGGTATTGGACAATCGATTGACATGTTTCTCACTCAGAAGATTATTTTTCCCACTCTCCCTCAGAGATTCAGGCTACATCTAAGCTAAACCAAACATTATACATACATACATACATACATACATACATACATACATACATACATACATATCAGTGTTCATTGTAAACTTATTTGTGTTTTGTCAATTGGACATATACTCATTTTGTATCATTATAGAATTTTATTATATATATAATTTGTGTAAAATTTCCCAAAAGAAAAACATCTGCTATACAGCTTTGGCAAAACATTCTACTGTGTTATATCCAGTACAACCTGGCTTATATTCCTTGTAAGCTCTATTTCCAGTGATAAGGATGTTTCTACTTAAAACACACACACACACACACACACACACACACACACACACACACACACAGAGAGAGAGAGAGAGAGAGAGAGAGAGAGAGAGAGAGAGAGAATAAGAACTGAAGTATAGCTCAATGTTAACATACTTGCCTAGAATATGAGGCCATGGGTTTCATAACCAGCATCATACTATACTTTCCAGAACATAGAGACAAATAAAGGAAAGATTTGAAATTATAAGGAAAATGTTAACAAAAATGTGGTCGCAGTTACAAGGTAGCTTTAGCTTTGTCCAATTTCTAAAATGTGTTTGGTACAAATTATACCACAAACTAATACACATCTTGGCCCCAGAGTCTAGACTCTAGACACTCATTGGTTGATGTCTACACACAACTTGAGAATTTTCCAAGTGGACGAAGCAAATGTCCTTCAGTAGAGAGAAAATTTATAGAAAATAAGCAACTGAGCCTTTGAAAGCCAACAGGCCATGAAACTAGGTACAATGACTAGGATAGAGTATGTGAGCAGGCAGCCAAACCACCGACAACTATATAAAGTCCAGTGTTATGAGGCTCCAGATCCTAGTAGTTATTCACAAAATGCAAAGGAACCCCTGTCTACAACTTTCTCTGTGCTCAATAAAGCCCAAATCTGCCTTTGTTACACATTAATTCAGGATATTTTTAAGGTTATTTTGTAGCTCTATGCTACTTAATATTTCAATTTCCCCATAAACTAACCTTATTAGTCCTCACATGTTAAGGGTAAAATGTTCTTCTACATCAAAATTCCTTGACACAAATGCAAACACTCACATTACATTGGCTTTTCCAATATGCTTATTTATTTTTGGAAAATATCTTTTTAAATTTTTATTTTTCCTGTGTGTAGAGCTCATATTGGGACTTATTCATAAGAATTACTTTATAAAACATAAGACAATGTCACAAGGTGCATTTAACTTCTCAAGTAGAGGAGCAATTTGTTCACTGAATCATATTATATGGTGTAATACAGGTGAAAAAATTCATGGGAATCCAGTACCAAGAACTTCAGTTAGCTTTATAATCTGAGAAACATGGTTACCTTCTGCCCATCTTGACCCTACATGTGATGCTCTGGTTCTGTTTGTAATTTGGCACTTAATTCAGTTGGTGTCTGCCTGTTTTTCTTCACACTGGTGTTACATTTCTGCTATCTCATGCTTTCTGCTACTTATAACTTCAACTTACAATGGGACATACTGTTACCAAAACACAGTGTTCTAGTTAACTTTGTCAGCTTGAGACAGTCTACAGGCATCTAACAGGAGAGCTTCAAATAAGGAGTTGCCTAGATCAGATTGTTCTGCGGACATGCCTTGTGTGTATGGGGGGTGTTAATTATCCATATTGACTTAAGAGGGACAGCCCACTGTGGTTGACAGCCAGGAGATCAAAAAAGCACAAATCCAGAGGCATGGACAACATCACAGTGAAGGTAGGGTTAGGGTTAGGGAGCCTGTCATGTGTATTTCTAGTGGTGGTGGCACTAAATTTTTGTTGTGTGCTTTTGCTTTATCATTTTCAGTCTTGTTTGGGAGCATGGCTGTGCTAATGTGGAGAGTAAACACCATGGCAGAGTCTGGGCATTACACTTGCTGCCATCTGTTATATGCCTCCTGTAAGGACTAGGCATTTGTCTGCCTTTGACTGTCCTGTGTTGTTAGAAACCTGGAGCACATATTCTTATCCCTACCTCCTGCAATGCACACATGATGGTTCATGTTACATATTTGTGAGTGGGATTACTGGCTCCTGGAGCTGCATGTTTTTAGCATAGCTAGCTTTATGTTGAGGCCTTTGATCCACTTGGATTTGAGTTTTGTGCAGGGTGATAGACTTGGATCTATTTGCATTTTTTACATACTGCCATCAAGTAATGTAAGCACAATTTGTTGAAGATACTCTTTTTTTCCATTGAATATTTTTTGCCTCTTTGTCAAAAATCAGGTGTTCATAGGTATGTGGGTGAATGTTGGGGTCTTCAATTCGAATCCATTGATCCACAACTCTGTTTTTATGCCAGTACCAGACTGTTTTTAATACTGTAGCTCTATAGTATAACTAGAAGTCAGGGATGGTGATGTCTCCTGAGGTTCTCTTGTTGAGCATAATTGTTTTGTCTATGCTGGCTTTTCTGTTATTCTTTCAAGGTCTGTAAAAAATTGTGTTGGGATTTTGATGGGAAGTGCATTGAATCTGTAGATTGCTATTGATAAAATTGCCATTTTTCACTATGTTGATTCTACCTATCCAGGAACATGGGAGATCTTTCCATTTTCTTATATCCTTTTTCAATTTCTATCTTAAGTGATTTAAAGTTTTTGTCAAACAGATCTTTTCTTTGGTTATAGTTACCCTGAGATATTTAATGCTATTTGCAGCTATTATTAAGGGTGATGTTTCCCTCATTTCTTTTTTAGCTTGTTTATCTTTAGTGTATAGGAGTGCTACTGATTTTTTTAAATTAATCTGGTATCCTGCTACATTGTTGAAGGTGTTTTACAGCCATAGACGTTCCCTGGTAGAATTTTGTGGGTCACTTAGATAGGCAATCATATCATCTGCAAATAGAGATAGTTTCACTTCCTCTTTTCCAGTTTTTATCCCCTTAATCTTCTTTCGTTCTCTTACTGTTTTGTCTAAAGCATTGAGAACTCCATTGAATAGATAAGGGGAGAAGGGACATCCTTGTCTAGTTCCTGATTTTAGTGGGATTGCTTTGAGTTTCTCTACATGTAATTTGATGTTGGCTGTCAGCTTCTTGTAAATCGCCGTTATTATGCTTAGGAATTTTTCCTGTATTTCTGATCTCTCCAAGACTTTTATCACAGAAGAGTGTTGGAGTTTGTGTTGTAGACAGTATCCCAGGCCCATTTGGGCCCAAGATTTGTACCTGATCCATGGCAGCTTTTGTCCCCCAAAGAAATGAATCAGACACATATTAACTTCATACAGCTTGGCCCATGTTTCAAGCACATTACTAGCTAGCTCTTTCATCTTAATTCAACCCATTTCCATTAATTTGTCTCCCACGTGGCCTGGCCCGTAGCTCACCTGGATTCCTTACATGTCAGTCTTCTTCAGGGGTCCAATGGAGACTGGCTAATTCCAGCCTCCTTCTACCCGTCTGACCTCTGATTCTCAACCCACTTCTACGGTGCTCCACATAGGCCAAAACAGTCCTTTATTTACAGCATACAGAGAACATTCCACCATACTTTGTCAAAGATTTTTTTCAGCATCTAAGGAGATAATCATGTGTTTTTTTTTCAATTTGTTTATATGATGGATAAGAGTTTTTCTTTTTTTTGAATATGTCCAAATTATAATAATAGATTTAATATTATATGTAGTTCACAGTTTTGTTTATCTATCTATCTATCTATTTATTTATTTACTTATTTATTTATTGTGTGCATCCTCTCATGCCACAGTGAATGTGTAGACCTGGGTCAAAGTCAGACTCCATATGCAACAGACTGTCTCACCAGCCTTATATTCTGTCTTCTTTTTCTTCTTTATTTGTATTTAACAAAAAAACAGTAACATGATTTTAAAATGAGGAAAAGTTAACAATAACTATAAAGAGGATAAGAATCATAAGCATGGCTTATAAAGGGTGGTAATGCAAATAAGATTGCTACACATATATTTACTTTGTGTTCAGCTTTCCCTCTGAATTTTTTTTCCATCCCTGTATATCCTTAATCAAGGTCTCTTCCCCCTCACACCACATCTGGTCATTTTTCTTCTCTGCAACTCCCAATCCCCTCCCTGGGCAGGGAGT